>LN483862.1:0-74406 GCA_900002565.1 Culicoides sonorensis
ATATAACATTGAACAAGATACTTTTGTAATTCCGGTACAACATAATTATAAGCTCTGATTTCATTGAGAAAAGCCTTATCACAACCAAATAACTTTCGACGTGTCTTATTAGGAATTTGCTTCTTCATTATTAAATGCCATCCTATTTAAAGTGGAATTGTCTGGTTATTTATTGATTCACATTTATTTTCTGTTTATGATTTAAAAAAAATTAACCAGGCGTTTCCATTATTTACGTTAAATTTAAAATTTTCAATGGAAACGCCAGGTTAATTATATGCAATTTATTGTACTGCACTTTTTCTATTATTATTACATAGACGTTATTACATATAGGAAATACAATGCATCAAAGAATTAAAGTTCATCGTACAAGTTCAAGGCCGAAATTGCATAACATGCATTCATACACATAAAATAATAGATCAATGTTTGTATTTTTTTTTTGAATTTCTGTATGAATTTACTTCTGTTTAAAAATAAAAATAAACACTTACTTTTATTACCAAATTTAGAAAACACAGTAACTTTCTTAATATCCGACATAAAATTATCACCTGGTTTACAAGCAGCATTCACTTTAATTTGTTTTAATTTTATACTTTTACCTTCATATTTAGATAAAATGTGTTGAAAAGCATTGAGAATATGATTATTGTTTTGCAAAGTCATTTTAATAAGATAAATTGTTTAAGCCCAAATAAATTATTAGAATACAATGAATTCAAGGGACGTTAATGATATTATAACACTTAATTATTAACTTCATTAAACTGAAAATATTTAAATGAATTTAAGTGTGAATTTGTTTTAAATTTCCTTGAGACGAGTAAATATTTTTTTAAACTATTTTCCATTGTGTTCAAATTATAACTGAAAATGAAGCGCAAAAATTTTCCCATAATGTTATCGTATGTTATATGAAAGTGTGTGTATGTAGATTTGTATGTTCAATGTTAAAATATATGACACTCAAATAAATGAATGCAGTTTTCTTTTGTTGAATTCCGTTAAAATGTATTTGTTTTTTTCACATAATTTGAAAAAAATTAGTTAGATATTTAACATTTTTAATTTAATTACATTTATTATTATAAATTTATTATAATTATAACATTACATTATTAGCTATATAAGGCATTTTTTATTTAATTAATTTATTTTGATGTCCCTGCACAGATTATTTTATATTTTAATCTATTTCTAACACTATAATAATAATAAATAAGTCATTTAACTGAGCAAAACCTTACACACTTAACAACATAGTCTTTTTCATTTATACAAAAGTACATTTTTGGCTATACTTTAAAAAAATTTAACCCTTCCTTTCCCTTGAGTCACATTTATACGATTTATGCCATACGACATTCTGTATGGAAGTCTGTAGAGTTTATACGTAATTTTACGTAAACTTAAGTCAAAAATTGGTTAAGGATCCGTTAATGACCTTTTTCTGGGAAGGAAAGAATTTAATGAGCAAATATCATAATAAATGTTATTCAAGCCACCGTAAAACCTAACATTTTTGGGGTATTATATAAATTTTATATAATAAAAGGACAACATATAATCTGAGCAAAATAATTTACTATGATGACTATCAATTATTTATAATTAAATTGGCTAAAATTATTTAGTTAATTATAATGTACAGGGAATTTAAATTGATTAATAACTGAATAACTGACAAAGTTCATAAAATTGGATTTCATTTTGACGTTTATTTTCTATAGAAACACATACGGAAACGTCAAAGCTTTGTATGTCAAAATTTCAAACGTCAAAATGAATTCTGTTCTATGTACTTATCCCGTTATTTTAAATTAAATTTTAAGGATGTCTCATTGACTGGCAATTTAATATTCTAATACTATAATTCCTAATTTCCCTACTTATGATCATCAATATTAACACTGTTTTGTAGCGCGTCCATATCCAAATCCGTTGACGTTTCATTTCCTTGTTTCTTGTATTTCGAGAAGAATGATAGCGCTTTCATCAGTTGATAACTTTTCGATACTGGTAAATTTGAGTCATATAAACTCTTGCTATTTGAACAGTCGACATAAAACCACCAATTACATTTCAAAATTGTCTGATCAAATCGTGTACTTTCGGGACATAAAAATGATTTCATGATTAAACCATTGTCTGTAAGGGCACAGACATGGAACACCATGCATCCGAGTTCTTCGTCAGCATACAGTCCTGGGAAGTGTTTTTGATCACCGCAATGGAAGGAAGTGTGAGGTAAATCTACACGTGCTGTGAAATTATCATCGAAGTTTTTGTCATATCCAACTGGGTAATATTCCTTTGGTGCGTTCATTACCTATGAAATGGAAATTCGTTGTTAATTTCAAATTAAAGTGATATAATATTCAACGAAATTTACCTTGTGTCCACTTGGATTTGATAATTGATACTTTTTCGATGGTTTTTTCTGTAATAATTTTGTAGATGGTCTTCGTGTCGTGGATGTTGTTGAAATTGTAGTACTTAGTGTTGTAGGTTGTCTTGTACTACTGGTCCTTGTATAATTTGCCCAAAATTCTTCTTCAAGTTTTTTCTGCTTCTGGTAAATTGCTTGTTGAATTACTTCGACACTGACATTCGCCGCAGCTGCTAACTCCTCAATTGTATGACCTTTCAAATCGACTGTGGGGACGGTTGGTTGTTCTTCTGTATAAACTCGGTTTGTTAAGCGTGTCTTCTGAGGTGCAACAAAAGACTAAATGTAAAGAAAAATTTTGATGAATGATATTAAAATAATATAAAATTTAATAATAATCATACATGAGCATGTGGTGACACCATTGACTGAATATGATTTTTATCGAATTGAACAACAGGTCCCGATGATATTCTCGAAATGGATGGTGGTAAATTTTGGAATGTTGGATAATAAGTTGATGGCACATTGATACTTCGTGTTGGACTGACATTGTGACTCATTTGAATTGAATATCCCTTGTTGGCAGGTGTATATGGATGTTCATATTGCATTGTGGGTGTTTTTCGTGTACTGACAGCTGCTTTTATCGCCTGTTTAATATTTTCATCGTCCTCCAACTTTGGTATGGGTTTGAATGCGGGAACACCCAATGGCAGAGGTTTTGCTTGAGTCATTTGCGCTTTTGCATTTTGTGCTGGTGAAATTCGTTGTTCTAATTTCATTGGAGTCACAGGTGTCATTCGATAACCGTTATTATTATTAAATTGGGGAACTCGATATGGGATGACTGTTTGCATCGTTGATGGACGTAAACTGTAATTTTTAGTAGGAGCTCGTTTGATTGGTGTTTGATCAGTTGGCTGTAAAATATAAATAAAAAATTGAACATTTTAATTATAAACATACACGATATTTTTAGCAATACAATTTAATTTAAATGGCTGTAAATGGTCAACGAACTACCATAGGCGATACAACAATTATTATTGTGTCAGTATGTTTTTATTAAGCTTTCACTGATACAAAGGCACACACACTGCCAATAATAGTCAATTTGCAAACATCTAAAATTTTATCTACGCTATTATTAACATCAACAAAAGACCCTGGTTTAACAAAAGAGGTAAATAAATTGATTAAAATCATGTGAATTCAAAGAAAGCGAGATT
Organism: Culicoides sonorensis; assembly: GCA_900002565.1. Taxonomy (NCBI): domain Eukaryota; kingdom Metazoa; phylum Arthropoda; class Insecta; order Diptera; family Ceratopogonidae; genus Culicoides; species Culicoides sonorensis. The sequence goes on from LN483862.1 coordinate 3,628, forward strand.
TTCTTGTTCCAAACAGCATCAACTCCAAGATAAATATTTTGTTGAAAATTAACATAATTTGTAGGTAAAAGTATAAAATATTGATTTAAAATAAAAATGATGCCTCATAAAATCGGTATAAAAAATATTCATAAATGCATAAATAAATAATGAAAATAGTTGATCTCTTTAAACTTTTTACTTTAAAATAAACATCCAAGTCACACTAATATGATAAAGTGAGAGTGAAATTATAATTTTGTTGTTGTTGTTTACTTTTCACATATCATGATGATTAACATGTTAATGTTCGCTTTATGAGCAATTTGTTTCTTCTCGTTAAAATGAAGGAGAAGATTATAAAAAAAAACAGTAAAGCTCGTCGTCATAGACTAGATTCAATGTCAAGCATAATTTACTTTATTTATGCTTCCTGTATTTAGTTCAAATTTTTTACCATCTAATCGTAATACCTTCATATAATAACACAGCTTAACAAAATAAAATCGATGTGCTTGCTTTGAAAAATCCCGAAACACGTCAAAAAGATTTTTCAATCCTGATTATTTTCCACTTTGAAATTTTAAAATTCACTGATTCGTGTTTGTTTTATGAAATAATGAAATTTGTATGGAAAAGAGCCATTTTCCCTTTAAGTTCAAATTATTAAATATCAAAGTTTAAACTTTTCTGAAGTTAATTTTGTTCCAAAGTGTCAAGTAATTTATATCGTTGGAAAGAAGGCAAAAAGAGCTAACAGAAAATATAAATTTTATCATAATAAGCCCACACAATATTAAATATGGTTCAAAAAATACAAAAAAATAAAGTATTTTTCCTTTTTTTTTAATTTTTAGCCTGAAAAAGCCCAATATTATTGGGCAAACTATATTAAAATTTATAATTTCTGTTAGCCTTTTTTGCCTTCTTTCCAACGATATAAATTACTTGACACTTTGGAACAAAATTAACTTCAGAAAAGTTTAAACTTTGATATTTAATAATTTGAACTTAAAGGGAAAATGGCTCTTTTCCATACAAATTTCATTATTTCATAAAACAAACACGAATCAGTGAATTTTAAAATTTCAAAGTTCAAAAAAATCAATTTTTGCCTATAAATTTGTACACTGGTTCTTCATGCCATTCTAAGCATCAGTGCAAAAAATTTTTTTTTCCGTACACACGTTCTCGAGATATCGCGCTTTGAAATTTCGCGAATGGCGCGCGCGGCCATTTTTTGACTTGTGATATCTCGCGAACCACAAAACGCAGAAAAAATTCTAAATATGTTTTGGAAATGTATGAAGGATATCTTTAATAATTTCTTAAAATATTTTTTAAAAAATATTGATTTCATAATTAAATTTCAATTTAAAACTCTATTTTACCATTTTCTGGTAGTTGGACGTGATAAATTTTTATTTTTTTAATATGATTCTGTAGCTTTCATATTCAGCAATACATTTATTTTGGTTTTGGTTTTGGTAGCCTTGAACTTTTAAAGATACAGAGCCTAAAAGAGCCATTTAATTACAATTGTTATGAAAAAAGAGTTTTTTATGATGCGTACCAAACATTTGAGTAACATAAGACACCAAAATGAATCACCAAAAGTATGAATATTCTTGTTTTTGTATGAAAAAGTCACCATCTGAACTTTTTAATGAAAATTTGTAATTAAAGCGCTCTTTTAGGCTCTGTATCTTTAAAAGTTTAAGGCTACCAAAACCAAAATAAATGTATTGCTGAATATGAAAGCTACAGAATCATATTAAAAAAATAAAAATTTATCACGTCCAACTACCAGAAAATGGAAAAATAGAGTTTTAAATTGAAATTTAATTATGAAATCAATATTTTTTTAAAAATATTTTAAAAAATTATTAAAGATATCCTTCATATCTTTCCAAAACATATTTAGAATTTTTTCTGCGTTTTGTGGTTCGCGAGATATCACAAGTCAAAAAATGGCCGCGCGCGCTATTCGCGAAATTTCAAAGCGCGATATCTCGAGAACGTGTGTACGGAAAATTTTTTTTTTTTGCACAGATGCTTAGAATTGCATGAAGAACCAGTGTACAAATTTATAGCAATAAATAAAGGCATCCGAAATTTTATTTATATTTCTCCCCATCAGTGAATTTTAAAATTTCAAAGTGGAAAATAATCAGGATTGAAAAATCTTTTTGACGTGTTTCGGGATTTCTCAAAGCAAGCACATCGATTTTATTTTGTTAAGCTGTGTAATGGTCAGTTACAAGTAATTAAGATGATGAATCATGAAAAAAAAAGTTATGAATAAAAAGATCAAATTTTTTGTTTTAATATTAATATAATTTTAAAGGTGCTTGAAAATTTTTAATAACTGTTTCTAATGATAATTATTATAAATGTTCCGCACAATATTAGACTTTTGATTTTTTTTTGTAACTTACCATGATTTTTTCTCCCGGATAAACACCATTTGCACCAGTCTTAACATTGAGTGAGCGTCGTTTATTTGATTCTGTATTTCCTAATGACTCGCCAAAACCGAGCTCATCGCCTAAACTAAAACCTGTGTAAATAAAAAAAGTCAAATAATATAATATTTTCATAAAAAAAAACAATATATGATAATAATTTAACACAACATGATAAAAAGTGGGCCATATAAAAATAATAATTGGGTATAATCAAAATACAAAATAATTGTATTTTAAGATGTTTAATTTTCTTTTTATTTGCAATCTATTTATCAATGATTTTATTTTCATTTATTACGAAATATTTTGTAAGATTTTATCATTTTAAACAGATGTAAATTTAAATTATGTTTATTGAAAGTAAATATTAATTGTTTATTTTAAACTTGTGTAATAAAAATTCGAACTTATGAACATTGGTCATAACGATTTTATCGCATTACTTTAATTTAATCAAAAATTATTAAATGTTGAGAAAAAAATACATTGTTTAATTAAAAAAAAATATTGATTTTATATAAATAGGAAGTTACATGTAAAATTTTTGGACCAGACTTTGGAGTCGGCAAATTGAAAGTTAAATGTTTAAAATAAAAAATAAATGGAGTCAGTTGTTCATGAAAAATCAACAAATCAAAATGAATTGTGAAAGGAAGATTTTTTTCTGTTTTTTGAGCAGTTATGTTTAGTCTTAAGACCAGAACATAATCATAGCTCTATTTGGTTCAACCGTTCAAATTCTACCAATTTTTCAAAATTTCACGGTCTCGCACGATTTAGAAAATTCCGTGGTTCTGAAAATTTCTCGATTATAAATACTTGCTTTAATATGCTTAAATATGGCATTTTTCTTGTGTTTCAGAAAATATTCTAGTTAAGCAATAAAAGGCCAGAAATATGTTTATATATCACTTCACAATTCAAATTTCATCTAATTCCAATTTATGTTGAAAATTGTAACTAATAATGTCAAGCCCCTCATAAAATGATGATGGGTGTGTACAACGGCCCTTATTGTTTGCTTAATTGTATTATGGACATCATATCTATCATAATGCTATAAAAAATTAAATTGCACTTCAAAAATCTTTTGAAGTTTGATCGTTTTTGTGCGTAAATGATTGATTACTCTTTGGTCGAAAAAAAATCTCTATTGATGTCTATCACTCTTAGAGTTGCTGAATTTAGGTCTCACCCATTACATAAAGCAAAAGGAAATTTAATTGTTTTTTTCTTACATATTATGCAACATTTACAACAACTATTGTAGTATCATCTTTAAAATCTGATTCAAAGTTGCCTTCGAGCCATTTCTTGACTTTTTTTTTGATTTTGGTTCCAACCCACACATCTCAAGCGATCCTTTTTGTAATTATTAATTTCTGCAATTACGCTTTTACTCGTCAATGTCTAGACTAGACCTTAATATTTTTTTTTAAATTTTAACATTAAACAATGTAAAACTAATGAAGGCTAACTGATTAATGTAAATTTAAACAAAGAAAAATATGTGTTGCATGATTTTCATATTCATTATTTTATTATTATTTTTAAATTTTATTGATAAACACACTGAATAATTGAAATACTATTCGATATTATCTTTTTGTATTTCCTAAACCTTTTTCAAGTAAAAAAATATTAATATTAATAAATATTTTTAATTTAAAATTAAATTCTTGATTTTATTTAATCGCATATTCAATCATTGAAATTAAAACTCATAAAACTAATTAATACAGTCCATGCTAATATTCAATGAAGGTTGATCGAAGAGTTATTGAAATTTGCTGTAATAATAAAATTAAATTAAATTTAAACAAAAAAAAATTTACACGTTAAAGGTAACTGAAAGGTGTTCTCAAATTTATATTGGTCAAATACCATCTATGGGATGATTAAAGTGTGTAATTTAAATGTAAAATTGTAATAATACAAATTTTGTATGTCAGTTAATAAAAAGTGAGTTTTCTTTATATGAATATTGATGATTAACAAGATATCATCAACGTATTTAGTCAGATGTCAGTTATTTATGAAAGCTCACAATGGGATGTCTTCATTTCTCACACGTGTATTTGCATAGAAACGCATACACATGAAATTTTAAATCAAAATGATGATATCTCGTTTAAATTAAAAAAAAAAAAAAACATTTTATTGTGCTACTCAAGTTTTGTATTGAAATAATAATAATAATAATAAGATAATCTGAATATTAATTTCATTTAAAAATAATAATAAACAGTTATAATTTTTATTGAATTTTTATGTTTTTTTTACTTATTGCATTTATTTTGTAAACTAATGTTAATCTAATATGAGACTCATATGATTTTGTCATTTTATTGTAATATTAAATGAAAACAAAAGAAATTAATGTTAAATTTAACAATATAATAAACGTTTTAAAATAATTTAAGCCTATTATTTTTGTTCAAATGTGTTGCAATTCACTAATAAGCTTTTATTATGCACAATAAATAAATTTAATAAAAAATCATAAAAATTGGTATTAAATTTCAAAATATTGCAAAACACTAATCAAATAATCTTAATAAAAATTTAATTTTTTTTTTATTTCAATTTAATATGAAAAATTTCTTGTTTCAATCAAATATTAAGATATCACGGGATTAAAAGGTTAAACATTGTTTTCTGGAAATTAAAACATTAAACATTGAGATTTACAAAAAAATGTTATATACAATGTTTTACTGTCAAAATCTCATATCAAAAAAGAGGTAAGCACGAGAAGGCGTGTTAAACTTTTTTAAGAGGAAAAAAATTTCACACATAAATTTAAATTTGCCATTAGCTGTATCTCTCCTCTGGTCAATGTTTTGCATACCAAATTATGACACATTTCAATCATAGCTCATTTATTCATAATAATAATAATAAAATTACTTTTTTTTTTTATTTATGCAACTTAGGCCGAGGAAAGTCAGTTTTTGGTATAAAGTTGCATTTCGTCGAACACCATGAAGGGGTACGGGTGTATATATATTTGAATTTATATATTTTTTGAAAAAAAAATTATTTGTTTTAACGCATTTATTTTACTTGTCTTGTATTAAAATTACAAAATTGCGCATTTGAGCCAATCAAACAGAACTTAAGCACTTTTTTTTGTATTTTTCCATTAAATGATTTTTTATTGTTTTTGTACATTTAACATTAAGAAGTCTATTATACTTTGGAGACTTAATCGAAAAATTTTCAGATATGTGAAAAAAGGAGCAGTGTTGCTTACATCCTTTGAAATCTGTTTTTTCCACAGAATAATACATTCTTAACATGTCCTTTGAGCATGCAGTATTATTATTTTGAAAAATTATGGAACCTTATGGTTCTTCTTGTGAAAAAATAGGGCTACCACAAATAAATAGTTGATTTTCTAAGCGCTCGTTCAAAATTTCATTTTAATCAGCCAATAATTTTTTGATCGAAAATAACAATCTCATCTTGTGCGAATAATTTTTAGTGTAAAAAAACAAAAAAACAAATCACTTGATTTTAGAAGTATTTATAAAAATATATAAAAAAAATATATTTTCATCATGGATTTCAGTAAAAATCAGTGGGGGTGGAACCTTATACCAAAAACTGACTTTCCTCGGCCTTAGATACACATTGAATTTTTTTTAACCCATTAACCGCTTCTCCTAGAAATATTTTGTTTAGAGCAAAACTTTCTTCTATGATTTGTTCGTTGTGTAATAGTGATCACTTTTCGTTTCGATGAAAATTTTGAGTTTCATTCAAAAATTTTACAGGAGACCCGGTTGAAAGTGTCGTATAATCTCACAGAAATACGTACAGAAGTCTTGTATGAAGAAGAAAAAATTGCATGACTTTTTATCATATTTCTGCTAATAATTTTCTTATAATAATCGAAAATATCAAAATAATTGGCCTGACATCTTTAAACATATTTAAAAATTTATATTAAAAATTTGACAAAATTTTTTGAGACTTTCTAAGAGAAATTTGGCTCAAAAGTTACTGGTCGAAAAATCGACCAGCGTCGGTTAATGGGTTAAATAACGAATGAGTATCAGTCTTGTATTCAATCAAAAACACGTATAAAAATATAAAAGTTCAAAAAAATGTAATGTAACATTATAATGTTAAAGATCATCAAAGTTCAATTTTTTGTTTTGTTTTAAATTCAAAATATTAACATGAGCGGAATAACCATCATCAATTTCGAATGCAAGGAAAAAAAATTGTGGTTCATGTCATGAAACGGTTGACTCTTGATATAATTTTTGTTTAAACTTTTATTTTCTTTTTCTCTCGATACTCATGTTAGATGAATTATTTTGTGTAATAATAATAATATTGCACGATGATGAAACAGAAAAAAAGTAAAATTACATTTGAATTAATTTGAAAATAATAACCGCACTTTAATTTTACTTATTTTTTATGGATTACATTCCATGGCGCAATAAAACATTATAATTGATTGATTTTTTTTATCTCGTTCAATGTTTTTTTTAAGTGTTATATAAATTTATGGGAAAAAAAATTTTAATTTACCTAATCCAAAATGTGCTTTCAAGCCGCCTAAATTTCTTACTCTAAATAATCCACTTTTCTTAAAATTACAATTAACTATAAATCCGAAATCGGACTCCAGCACACAGGTGCCTTCTATTCTGTTGACAGTACCTGGAAATATATGAAAAAGTTAAATGTCAGTAATGATTTAACATAAAAAAAAAAATTAAAGTAAACATTTCCTGCTGTCTAGAAGTAAAAACAGAAATCAATCATAAATGGTTGTTATTTAAAATGTGTCAAAATTTGTTTTTATTGTTATTTTCATTACTTTGTTATTTAATAACTGATGCTACCGCTTCATTGTTTGTAATAAAAATAATAATAAAATTAACATTACAATAGATTGTAATACAAAGTTACATCCACACTTTTGATACATTTAAAACAGAAGATGAAAATTCCCATTAAGTACAAATTATGAGTGTAGTTTTTACATAAATTGAATATTTGCAAACAAATCAGTGATGGTAAGGCCTTTCTCCAAATCTCAAAATTCATTATTCTGGTTGATTTAAAAATATTCTAGGTTGGGACGAAGTGGTTCGAGATGGTTTGAGGTCTACTTGATGAAATGCAATCAACAGATTTTGGATTTCTTTAAAAAAAATTGAAATTTTGGTACTCGGAACTTGGAGCATGTAAATGTGCCAAAAATAAGTGAAGGTAGGCATTCCTCAAAATCTCTAATTCATTTTTTAAAATATTTCAATTTGAATATAAAAAATATTTTAAATGAAAACCACACATTTCAAATATATTGAAATTTATCAAATTGATTGCTAAACTGTTGCTTAAAAAAAGATCATAAACCAATAAAAAAATAAATTCTTTATATAAGTGAAACTCAACAACTAAGTTTATTTTTACAACATATTTTTCTGTTATTTTTTTATGTTTATATTCCAGTTTTGTTTTTATGATAATTGCATAACAATCTTGATGAAGTTGCGAGTGAGTAACACAATTTAAATAATAATAATTGAATTATGTGACCAAAAAGTTGTGTCTTTTACATGTTTTTTATTCATTTCATTTTATTTTAACGCAATGGTGTGCGTCTGACCAAGAGTTACCTTAGACAAATTATAAATGTTGTTAATTTTTATGAAAAGCGAAAAATTTACAAAAATAAAAGTAATTGTCTTAAAATTTTTAATTTATTCCATATTTTTTTTTTCTTTTAAGATTCAAATATAGAGTCATTAACTCATAAATTTGTATATTTAGCACGTACAATTGTTTGATGATAGTTATTTATATCCGTTATTACATTAAATATGGTAAAATAAAATTAAAAGAAAAAAGATGAGTCAGATTATACAATAAAAAAAATTTATTATATTAAGTGTGTGTAAAATTTCATAGACTTAAGGAATTTAAATGTGTGAATTAACGTCATTATAAAAGTAAAAGTGAGGAAATTTTGAGGGTTAATATTCGGGATTATGATGAAATTCAGGTCATGTGTGGATTTTTATTCATGTCATCATGGATCAAATGACCCAAGTTTTAGATCACTATTTCGCTAACGGCAATGAAAGCACCAAACATTTCACCCAATTGAAAGGGAACTTTCATTGATTCCTTTTTTTCTTTCATCTTTTATGTCAATTTGCTTCAAATACATGCGAGGTTATACCAGTTTGAGCAATAAATGTAGAGCAAACAATTAATCTTGGTCCAATAAACATCGACATTAATATTCATATGTGCTAAATTCTTAAAAAAAATAATTTTTGTTGGTCATTCAATGTTAAAATGCGTCACACAACAATTATTTATTCATTTTTGTATTTACCAATTAAGTGAAAGGGCAAAATTTAGACCGGTTTTTTGAAGTTCAATATCAGACCAGCACCTTAAAGTTGTATAGAGAAATTTTTTTATTTTATTTTATTAGGTAAAGTAATAAAAGTAATAAACCTGATTTTTTTTGTTTTTTTTTGATATTATATTCAAAAAATAATTGAAATATGAACCAGAAAGTAATTTTTTTTTCCTTTAGTTCTTCAAAACAAAAGTAAGGAAAAAAAATCAACCTTGCATTGCATGCGATGATCATTGTTATGCGTTACAGATACAATTAAAATATATAAATTACAAAAATAAATAAATAAAAAAGAATTATTTTTGTGAAAGTCATTCGCATTTAAAAAGAAATAAAAAAATAATAATAATTTATCAAGTGGTTTATTATAATAAGCTTAATTCATTTAATTTAATAAGAAAAATATGTGTCCTGTTATCTTTAAATTAAAATATCATCATTACTCATTTTGGAAGCCCATCTTTCATAGACAATTTTAAATTGATTATCAAGACACAACACAAAAAAATGCCTTAAAATAAGCAAGTCATGCTAATTATGTAGTCTAGTAGTGCGATTACTAGAGATATGATTTTTGACGCTGTAAAGCGAATTTTTACCGGAGCTCTCTTTTGCTAGCCTATCACCCAGGTTGTTATTTTTGTTCATTTTCAGTTGTAATTTTAATGTACTTTTGGTCTTAAAATTGAGATTTTTAAAATAACGATATGAAAATGTCCCCCTATTTGTTTCTACCGCAATTTAGAGGAACCTTAGAGAAACTATTGCGGAACTTTTTTTAATTAACCCACGTGGCCTCTTTTGAAATGAAATTTCAGCTCCTTGTATCCCATGAGGAGTTGAGAGTCCATAAGTGAATCAAATGCATAAAGTCCATTCGAATATTAAAATTTCTTGAATTTTCTAGTATTAAATTGAAAAATTTGTTGTATTACAACGCAAGAATATACAAATAAGTACAAATACGCTTCATAGTAACACATTTTTACTTTCACTTTTTATTTATATTTTATTATATGATACATTTAATTGTTCATCTAGATAGTACAGTGGAATTTCTTATATTTATTTCTTTTTCAGCACTTGAAATGCAGGTATTTTGTTATGAATGTTAATGTGAGTTAAGTCAGGTGACAGACAAATTATAGCGGCCGGAAATAATTGTGCATTTTTTTTTCTATTATTATTTTATTGTTATGATTTTGATATGAATTAATTAAGCTACATATTGTTAAGTAAAAGGTGAATGTAATAACAAATTTGAATTTGATTGAATTTTCTAGATTCATTGAATATGAGAAATTTTAATGTGACAGAAAGAAGTAAAAGGTCGGTGTTTTCACTTAGTGACATTTGAAAACAAAATTAAATTAAAAAAAAAATGTAATACAGAAAATTTTTGAGAGGGTGATTTTGTTTGTTGACACATTACTTTGAAATGAGAGATCTGGTGTTAGAAAGTCAACATGATAGTTATGTTGGTTGAATGAACTTGAAATTTAATTTATTTTTCATGTAACAAAATATTGGTGACTTGATTTTTTTTTTCATAATATCATGGATACTCAAAGACTTGGGTTCCCAGCCAACATCCAAAAAGAAGATCTAAAAAAAAGAACGATTTCGGAAAAGAACGATTTCATTTTGACATTTATATTCTATAGAAACACATACGGAAACTTCAAATTTTGAACGTCAAATTTCAAACGTCAAAATGAATCTTGCGGGGTAAGCATGTTGACAAGAAAATGAATTAATTTAGAAACAAAAACATACAAAATTGAAAGAAAAGTTAAATTAAAGTATAAATTTATTAAAAAATTATAATAAATTGATGAACTGAATGAAAAAACAGCCGAAAAACAAAATAAATTTAAATATAAAATGAATTGTTTTTCGAATACCGACGACGGACTGTCAAAATCAGTTGTCAAACTTTTACCTGCGGACCTAGTTGTACTATGGACTTACTGTGTAAGCAGATAAAACTTAACAGTTCATTTTGCATAGATACACATACGGAAACTTCAAAAATTCTGTACGTAAAAAGTGACTGTCAAACTTTCAGGTGCTAGTCTAGTTAGCCCGTTAAGCAGATATGAGATTCTAACTCCTGTTTTTTGAGCATTTGTTCAAGGAAGCATATCACTCGCTCTGTCAACAAGCAGTAAAAAATGGAAGAATTATTTGGCTCATACCAGTGATTGTAGCGCTTAACTCATTCGCGTCATCCGTTGCGTCAACGCAACACTTACTTAGAGGTCTCTCTTCTCATTCAAATAAAAATATTTCTTTGTCAATCTTTCTTAGAATCTTAATTCAACATGTTTTATAGCAAACAGTTGAATCGTTTTTGGATTTAAACCAAAAACTAAAAAATTATGAGCTAAACTTTTAAGAAAAGTCGCGTTTTTTTCATTCTCGTACAAGATTTCTGTATGTATTTGAGTAGCACTTATACGTATTTTGTTTTGGCTCTCCTGTAAAATTTTTATATGAAACCTAAAATTTTCACTGAAAAGAAAAGTCTTAATTTTAACCTAAAGAATAAATCATAGAAGATCTTTTTGTTCAACTCAATATTTCTAAGAGCGGCGTCGAATGAGTTAAATAAATTCAGAATCATAACAATTTAAAATTAGGTCGTCAAACTCAAACTCTAATGAAAAACTCAAATCAAAAAACAAAAACCAATTTAAATTGACCTAGCTTTGCAAAACATGACACCTCATAGCTACTTCATCAACTTTATTTATTTAAACATTGCCACACCTCAAACTATTTCATTGTGGGTGACACTATCACTAACGAAGTTTTATGTATATGAAATCTATTCCACAATTTTTTACAATGAATGTCAATCTTTTATTTGACCAATTTACTTCCTATACCTCAATCAAATTTTTATCAATCAATTTGTTCATGTCCTACTAAAATTCGTTCATCTAAAAACTTGTTTCCTTTAAAAATTAGCATAAAATTGTGTTGTACATGACATTAATTGATTTTTATGATCAACTATATGCTAAAAATAGTTTTTTAGTTTTTTTTTTTAAATGAAATATGAATATTAATGTTAAATTCCGCTTATAGAAAGTACTTTTAACGTCCATCAATATTAATAATAATAATAATAATAATAAAATATACACATTGCAACCCATTGACATCAATAACTCACTCAAATATCTCATTATTTTACTCAACTTAATAATAAATCAATATAATAAAATTAATGAGCATGTGAATTGTTTCAAGTACTTTTCAAGTGTTTGGATGTAAATTATGTTAAAATCATATTCAAATAACATTAAATTTAACAGGACCTTTGGTCAAGGGCCTTTCAAAAGTAAAGTAATAAAATCATATATTTTACAATTCAAATTCATGACTTGTATGATGTTTTTATACCATAAGCCGGCTATTTTACTAACATTAGCTGTTAAATTAACCTTTACAAATGATTAGTAAATTACATATTACACATACATATTTTACTTTTTTTTATTATGATTGCAATTTAAATGAGTGAAATTGCATTATAATATCATATTATTAAGAAATATTTATAATTTTACGCACCTTTTTCTACAATGAAACATGTGAACTATAAAAACCTTTAATTTTTTCTTCCACAACTATAAAAAATTACATGTTGTCAAGGTGGATGTTTAAGTTCTGTTGTATGCAGTTAAAATGAATGTAAAATCAAATAAAATGCATGTTCTAACATTATAACAGGCCTGTGACTATAACAGTTACATTACTTCTAACATAACTAGGTCGAAATTAATTGTATGTCATATCATTTATTTATAATCATGATAACAAGCAATTTGTATTAAAATATTCTTAGAAAATGTGATACAGTTATAAAGAACATTAAAGTTAACGGTTAAAATGCATGAAATGTAAAAGACTTCCTATGAAAATTTCGCATCAAGCAACGAACCTTTTTGTTATTTAATATTTAAATGAAATTTTCCCTTTCTAATGGATTTTTAATTTTATTTTAAATAAAAACCAGCATAATTTAAATGAAATATAAAATTAATGTAAAAATAAATATTTGAATACTCACTTATAAAATAAAGTAGCAGTAAAACTACACAATTCAATATATTCCTCATTTTGGTCACACAATTTCTTAAAATATCAAAATATTTTATAAATTTTTTTTTTATTATTTTAACAATAATTAACAATATTTTTTTGGTATTTTCTTTCCTTCATGTATATTCATTTAAAAAAATTTTTTGGATTTCTTTCTGCAGCTTTTTTATGTTGCTTGCTTTACTTTGCACTGTTCACTGTTTACTTTGATCAGCATCTCACTTTTTTGTTTGTATATATGGATGATTATAATAGAAGTGTACATTCATATACACAATGTGTTTACTTTTATTTTTATATTTTTTAAACTTTCTACAAAAATCGAATGAACATGTCCAAGTTGACCATTATCCAAAAAATAAAAATAACTAAAGTAAAGATAAAAGTTGAAATGAAATTAAGATTTTTATTTGTTTTTGGTTTTTTTTTAATATTAAATGTTTTAATATTTATTTACTAGATTCTTTAATTGAAAGTTGGAGACACACTTAAATTTTTTTTTAATTATTTTATATTTATCTCATTACACATGTATAAAAGTGACCTTTAAAGTTTATTTGTATCGATAGCATTTTACTTGTCAATTTATTATTATTAATATCAAAGTCGTAGGTTGTTGCACCAAACATTTAATATTAATAATAATATTTGTCAAATATGTCTTGAATTCCATCCTGTTCACACTTTTGGACAGTTTTAGATTTTTTCTTTACTTTCACAATATCAAATTTGTTTTAATAGATTTAAATGTGTCAATATGAATGTATATCAATGTAGTTTTGATTATGTTTTGACTTGATTTATTATTCATATAATCTGTTTTATTTTTTTTTATATTTTTTCTTTAAAAGATAAATGTTAATGATATTTGGAAGTTGACCAATCCAAAAATTTTTATTCAAGAAAAAAGGAGAGTCGGAAAGATCGACATCAAATTTCTCTCTAAATTGTTTTATTTTTATTTGTTTTATGTTTGGATATGAATATTTTATAACTTTAATTTGCAGCGAAAATATTTCTTTAAAACTTTTATGGACCAAATGAATTTTTTTAAAGTAAAACAATAAAAATAATAAAAAATAAGCACCTGACTACCTTTTTTTTATTCTGAAGTCTTAGGTAATCAAATATTATTAATTTTTTTTTTATTATTATTAAATCAAGGATCTTATTCAATACACAAATATTTAAAATATTGTATTTGTATTGAAACATTACATGGTTGCTTTACTTTTAATATTTTTTTTTTAGTTTTTATTTATTTTACCCTCAAAAGGGGTGAAAATTCTAGAATATATAGAAAAATATTCAAAAAAAATATTAAACAACATTATCAATGTATTTTTATTATTAATTACACTGTTTAACAAAATAAAATCGATGTGAGGGATTTGAAAAACTCCGAAACACGTCAAAAAGATTTTTCATTTTTAACGGTGCTCAACTGCCCTAAAAACCAAAAAACAAGGCTTTCAATTTTTTTTTATTCTTCAATTTAAAAGTGCAAAAATGTCATAGTCTTGTATGAAATATGTATAATGTTTGTTCTTGAAAGTTGTAGATAATAGTCTGGTAAATAAACTTTTTATTAAGCATTTTTTATGTTTTCATACAAAAAACTCGATTTTTCGTCAAAAACATCGAAAACTTACGATTTTATACGAAAAACCAAAAATTCATGTTATACCTTATTTTTCAGTCTTTCAAAAAAATGTTATTTGGCGAAAAATTAATTTTTTTGTATGAAAACATAAAAAATGGTAAGTAAAAACTTTTTTCTCCAAACTATTATCTACAACTTTCAAGAACAAACATCATACTTATTTCATACAAAACCATGTCATTTTTGCAGTTTTAAATTGAAGGATAAAAAATATTTAAAACCTTGTTTTTCTATTTTAGGGCAGATACAAAAATTTTCTTGGAACAAAAGTTTCATATATTTTAATGGACCTTAGGCCTGTGTAGTTGAATTGACACTTGTGATACGCACCCCCTTAAGAATTAAAAGCGACTCATGGCAAAAACATTGTATTTTCACCCCAAATAATGATTTGATTTTATTTTATTTACTTATTTTAGAATTGGTCAAGTAGATATTAATTGTGGGTAATGTGAAACAAAAAAAATAATAAAACTGGTTTAAATTGTTCGGTATCTATAAAAACTTAATTTAATGATATTTAACATTATAATATTATTATTATTTTTTGCACACTCATATAAAGTTTTAATGAAAAGCAAAAGTGTGTAAATTCTGGTAAATTCGCATATTATTGAATCAATTTATGAAAACACAAACACAATCACTTAAAATATTTTATGATTAAATTTTCATTTTTCATGATATATTATTATTTGATATATTTTTTATTGGTTTTAATTTTTATTTCAATTAAACATGATTTTTTTTTTATTTTTTTTATTATTTATTATAAATCTTACTTCAATTTTAATGTATCAACAATTTTATTTTATGCGATTATGATGATTATTAAATATAATTTTTAATTTAAATTGATGATTAAATGTTTTTTTTTAATGTATTTTAATATCCGTTGAACGAATAGAAATTTTTTTTTTCAATAATTAATCACTTATTATATTAATCGTGAAAATTTCATGTTAACACGAATCAAAATTTATTATTTGAATACTTTTCTAACATTGAAACTTGTGTTCACGTTCAAGTTGAGTTAGTAACTGACGAAATGAAGAAATATTCAAAAGCATGATGAAAAGTAATCGGTAACTCATTTTTGTGGTTGTATGGAATGAGTAATGATAATCGTACACAGGTATTATAAAAATATGAAGTTGGTGTTGTTCAACTTGGAGTTCCATTTAAAAAATTAAATTTTTATGTTAAAAATATATTTTTTTTTATTAAATATTTCTATATAAATTTAAAACTTTACAACAACAATGAATTTCAATTTTATTTGAGGAATTTGTCAGCTCCTTTTCCCACAACATCATTAACGGACTTCCATCCGTTTTCGTCCAAAATGTCACTCAATTCTTTTTTGATTCGAGGAACGATAAATGGGCCATGGTATGCAAATGAGGTGTAGAGTTGTACAACAGTAGCTCCAGCGAGAAGTTTTTCATATGCATCAGCTCCACTGAATACACCACCAACTCCAATTATAGGTACTTTTCCGTTTGTTAGTTTGTACACTTGGGCAATCATATTCGTAGACTTGTGCAGTAATGGAGCACCACTTAGGCCTCCTGTTTCATTCATATCATCACTTTTAAGATCAAGATCTCGTGCTATTGTAGTATTTGAGATGATCAATCCATCAACTTTGCATTCTTTCATTTTTATTATGTCAGCAACTTCTTTGACTTCGTCCTTACTGAGGTCTGGTGCTATTTTAAGGAAAATTGGTGTAGGTTTATCCAAATTTAATGAATTTCTTGCAGCAATTGTATCTTTGAGTAAATCGTATAAGATATCCTTATGTTGCATTTTCCGTAAACCCGGTGTATTTGGACTACTGACATTGACAACAAGATAATCAGCGATCGGAGCAAATAACTTTACACCTTTGACATAATCTTCAACGGGATCTTCACTAGTTTTATTTTTCCCTAAATTAATTCCAATTGGAGCGGTGATATTTTTGTTTTTGCGGAGCTCGGATATTCGCTCGAACACAGCTTTATGTCCTTCACTGTTGAATCCATAACGATTGATGATTGCCTTGTCTTCTTTCAATCTGTAAACCTACAAATATTTGAGGATAATCAATTATAATTTATAATTAAAATAATTTGCACTTATCATACCCTTGGTTTTGGATTGCCTGGTTGTGGCAATGGTGTGACAGATCCTATTTCAACGAAGCCAAATCCCAATTCAATTAACTTATCTGGAACTTGTGCATGTTTATCGAATCCAGCCGCCATTCCAATTGGATTTTTTAGATCAAAGTTCATAAATTTCACCCGTAACTTATCATTATCCGGCATAGTCTGTTTTGGAAAAACATTATATTTACATGCATAAATTGCCAGGTTGTGAGAGAGTTCTGGTGATAGTCGAGTATTTATCGGGAAAATAAAGTCATTGTAAAATCTTTCATTTCCTCTGTAAATGTTGATCCCTGAGAAAATTAATACGCCACCAGTTGTTACTTTTACAAAAGTTGTAAATTTTTTCTGAAATTAATATTTTTTATATAATTTAATCGGATCATACAAAGGTCATTTAAATTACTCACCCACTGAGACATATTGAGGTTATTTGTTGATTATGAATTTAAATTTAAATGGACCTTGTACTGATATTTGCGCTTTCCTTTTCGATTTGTTATTGTTTTATGAATTTTTATGTGGTTATCAGTTGTTTATATACAAATGCTTTCTTTCAAGGTTATCGCACTTCGAAGAAAATACCAACTGATGTAGTTTTACATTGAATTTTGAATGATTCTTATGTCAAATTGGTGAAGTGTAATTTTTATGAAATAAGATATTTGTTTTAAAGTCAAATTATAAAGATAACAGCGATTACTAGATAATTTTCAAGATCTGTTATGAAAAAATATCTCTTGACCGGATGATTGTTTTGATGAAAATTTGTAAATGTCAAGTGTCAATTTTTCTCAACACGCAACATTGAAACGAAAATCTATGCACGAATTTTTGCACAATTTTTATGATTTAATATTCAAGTTTTTAACACTAATTTCCTTATTTTGTAATTAAATTTTATGTAATTTATTTATATCTTTTTTAAGTATTTTTATTTTTACAATTAAAGTCAACAGATATTTTTTTCAATTTAAATAAAACTCGATTCGATGATCAATTTAACCGAGTTCGACTGTCAAAAAATGTCATAAAGCTGAAAACATAATTAATTTTTTCCAATGCAATAAAAAATAATAATTTAAAACGTTTAAAGATCAATTCAATTCAAATTTTTCATTTATTTCAAATATTTATAAGCCAAAATGTTTCGGAAGCCTAAAAAGCAATTCGCTAGACGGGTTTTTAGTGGGCATTCAGATGAAGAATTGGAGGAAGAAAAAATGTCTGCCGATCCAATTCCAGAGCCTGTTGTTCCTAAGAAAAAAGAAAAAGAGAATAAAAACTCCTCTAAAGAGTCTAAAAAGTCATCATCGGCTAAATTGACTTTGTTAAGCTTTGGGGACGATGAAGGTACTTAGAATTTGTTACAATTATAATAATTTTTAATATTTTTGCAAAACACGCGCATTATATGGCAATTACATGAATTTTTGTAAAACTTTGATCAATTTTTTTCTATGCTAATCATTGATTTTATTTCAGCCCTTTTAAGAGAAGTGTATGTATAAAAAAAACTTATTGATTTATTGCGTCAAATTTAGATTTCACTTCGCCTTATGGTGTTTGTTCAGCCCCATACTTTAATGGCTTTTATTGATTTATTTTTCATTTTGTCTAGAGGAAGATGGTGCTGACGTTTTTCAAGTTAAAAAATCATCTAACAGTAAAAAATTGATGAAAATGCTGGATCGTGAGCGTCGCAAAAAGAAAAAGGAGCTTGAGTCTGGACATAAAACAGACAAAAGCAACACTAATGGTAGTACTACGTCGAAAACTCTGTCTTCTCATACTAGTGGGGTAAATCCGGAAACGGATTCCTTCATAAAAAATGAAAACTCTAAAATTATTCAAACAGAAATACGAACAGATGAATTTGTGGTAAGGTTATTATTATTCAATTTTCTTTTACACAAAAAAAAATATTCTTTTTCTAGATAAAAGTCATGAATATAATAATAATTAAAACGAATTTGTGCAAATTATGTACAATTACGTTGATATGAAATTTTTTTATAGTCAATTATTGGAATGGCTTATGGATGAATTTTTATTTCAAATTGAATTGCAATTTATATTTCATTTAAAAAAAAAAATACGTTACTTACCACAGTGCTAATAAATTTAAAAAAAATATCAAAACACGCTCACAAAATACTCATTTAACCATAATTGCGCGTGTTTTCCTAAAATTATTTTATCCCAAATCTTACATTAAAAAAAAATTACCACCCTCTGTCTCTTATTACAGAAAATGATATCATGATCAATTCTAATATTTTTTTTCCCTTTGATTTTTGCTTCTTAACCAAATATAGCTCGTTGTCAAAAATTCCCAGCCTGATATTGTCCTTAATGGTCGTGCTGCGTTATGTGCTGGAAAGAACGATATCTCATCTGAGGAAGATGAAGCAATTGATAGTAAAGGACATACCTTTGAAAAACCAGACAAATTTAAACTTGTCTTGGATAGTGGCCAAATTCCTGATGCTGCAATGATTCATGCTGCAAGGAAAAAGCGTCAAAAGGCGAGAGAACAAGGTGATTTCATTCCATTGGAAGAGAAACCGGAAGAAGTGAAAAAAGGAAAACGAGTTGTTCGGGAAGACGGGCATGGAGATGGCTCGGATGAGGATGACGATAGAGTTGACATGTCTGGCATAACTGGAATGAAAGATTTGGAGGAACGTCGAGAAAAATTCTATCAAGCACAACAATGCAAGTCAACATGCAATTAATTTTTATAATTTAACCAATATTAATTTTATTTAATTTTTTTGTAGATCCCTCTGATGATTCTGATGCTGAAATGCATGAATGGGAAAACCAACAAATTCGTAAAGGTGTCACGGGAGCGCAATTAGCTTCAGTTCATCAGGAATCAATGTTTTCAAATGTTCTTCTTGATTCACCATTTGCAAATTCATTTACGAATTACTCTAAATACGGAATTGAAGATATGCGAAATAAGTCTGAAAAACCTTTGACGACAGCTGAATTGCTAAAACAAGCTTATGAAAGTTGTAATATAACAAAACCAAAATACACAGACTCGACGAATGCTAATAACAAAGCAGTTGCTCCACAAACACCAAAAGAGCTTCTGGATAAAATTAGGGAAAAATTCGAAAGTACGCGGGCAACATCTCGCAAGCATTTCAACGACATCGATGAAATAACCGAAACAATGGCATCTCTCAAAGTGGAATTAGTCGAATCAAAAGAGGGTGGTCCACTGGCAGCGGAAAAATATCGTTTTTATCAAGACCAAAAGGGTTATTTACTTGATCTCATTGAGTGTCTAGATGAAAAAGTGCCACAAATACAAAACCTGGAAGAATCAGCTCTCAACGCCTTCAGTAAATATTCCAACACTTTAATTGAACGACGTCGTCAAGATGTCCGTGATCAAGCAAAAGATATGGCTGAAGCCTCCAAACCACTTCATTTGAAGAAAAACGAACCAGATGATCCGACACGTGTTCGTAGAGCAGCCGAAAGAGAAGGTCGTCGTACAAGAAGACGCCGTGATCGTGAAAGAAACAATACAAATGATACGCATTACGATGGAATGTCAAGTGATGATGAAGTGAATGATCACGAACGTAAACAGCATTTAGATATTTTGGAAAATATCAGACGATCCACTGAAACTATGTTGGATGATGCTGCTGATGATTTTGCTCAAATAAATGGAATACTGTCGAAATTCGAAGCATGGAAACGAAAATATCCGGATACATATAATGATGCTTATATCCATATTTGTATTCCAAAAATCTTGGGTCCTCTGATCAAATTAAAACTCGTTCTATGGAATCCACTCGAAGATGAATGTGATGATTTTGAAAAGTCACAATGGTATGAAGATTGTATGAGATATGCAATAAATGAGCATGAAAATGAAGAAAGTCTATTAGCCGATCGGGATTCTAGACTCGTGCCAACTTTAGTGGAAAAACTTATTATACCAAAAGTCAATGATTATGTTGAAAAAGTATGGGATCCATTATCGACAACTCAAACGTTCCGATTAGTGCAACTTATGAGTAAATTGGGACGAGATTATCCATCCATGAGAAAAAATTCAAAATCATTGAGGAAATTGTTTACATCACTTCTAGACAAAATTAAGCTTTCAATTGAGAATGATGTATTTATTCCAATTTTTGCAAAGCAGTAAGTTTTTTTTAATCGGAAATCTCTTTTAATTAAAAATTAATTATCAAATTGCAGGTCCCAGGAAGGAAAATCATCATTTTTCCAACGACAATTTAACAGTGGACTCAAATTATTCCGAAATATTCTTAGTTGGCAAGGTATTTTGGCTGATGAGGCTCTAAAGCAACATGCAATTTTGAGTCTTCTTAATCGTTATTTGCTGCTTGGAATGAGAGTAAGAATTTTTTTCATGTTTTCCCTTCAAATCATACTAAATTATTTATTTTAATTTATTAGAGCTGTTCCCCCGTTGATGCCGTCAAGAAAGCACACACAATACTCTACACCATGCCTAGAGTATGGCTCGCACAAGATTCCCCCATTTTAGTCAGTTTGGAAATGTTCATCGCACTACTCAGACACATAAAGTCGCAGCTAGATAACATGAATCCTATGCATTTGCGTCCAATTGAGAATGTTACAAACATCCTTCGAAGTCTTCATGTTTATGAATAAATCAGATGATTTGTTTTAAGAATGTGATAAATTGTTCCCTTTTTCCTTCAAATAATACTTAGTTTATAGATTTTCCGATATTTTAAATTAAGATATTCTTTGATTTAAATTTATCAAAAGATTTTCATTGAAAGCTTTCGTTAAATTTAAATCGAAGCAATATTTCAAAATTTTGTTAAGAAATATTTGTAGAAATATAAAATTAAAATTGAAATCATTGTATTTTTTATTTAAATTAAATTTCTCACGATGACTGAAATTTACAATTTAGATTTGTCGGTTAGTCAATTTTCAGTTTTGACACTGCCAGTTATTCCAATGGCTTCAATTTCGACGGCAGCTCCCAATGGCAAAGTTGACACAGCATAGCATGTTCTTGCTGGATAACCTTGAGTAAACACTGAAATGTAGAAAAAAAAGTGAATGATTTCGGCACATGATATAATTATTCATGTCAACAAACAACAATTGAATCACGATAAAAAAATATGTTTGTTTACCTTTTGAATACTCTTCATTAACAGACTTATAATCATCCATATTATTTAATAAAATTGTGGTTTTCACGACACGATCTAATCCTGTATTTGTATTTGAAATTTCATTGCATATTAAAAGTGATTATCAGTTGTGTAATAAAAAAAACATTGATAATGAAAATTTTACCAGAATCAGCTGCTTCCAAGATATTTTTTAGATTTTCAAGTGCTTTTCTCGTTTGAGCTGGAGCACCTCCATCAACCAATTTAAGATCATCATCAATGCCTAAACATCCGGAGCAATAAACAGTACGATCAACGACGACAGCTTGACTAGAATTAATTTTATGTCATTTTAAGGTTTCTTTTTAAGACACATTTCATACTCACTTGTAAGCCGCAACCGGTTTTGGACCTATTTTAATTGAAAATGAAATAAATTTAAAAAATTAGCATAAATAAAAAATAAATTTCTTACACATTTCAAAGAAAAAAAAGCATAATAAATGAAGTACCTTTTGCGCTTGAAATAATTTTTCTAATTAAAGTTGCCATTTAAATTTTATTGACTGCCTTTCTTTAAAAATTTTCAGTTAAATGAATTTATATAAATTACTTCACGTCTACTTCGTTTTCTGTCGTCGATTCTTACTAACTGGATCGTTACTTATTAATATTATTTTTTACTTATTATCATCATCATACACAAATCAAATACAATCATGTATACATATATTTGGATGAATTTCGGTGCCTACTTGAAGATTCAGGAGAAAAAAATTTATATGTTTTTTTTACTTTAATTGTATGAAACAGTTTACATATGAAATATATATTTATAATTTATAAAAAAATGATAACAAATAAATAAATAAATAAACAAAACATTTTTTATTATTTTTTTTAATTTTTTTAATATGATACACATGATTCACATGATATATAAAATTTTGTATAATTGTATTGTAATAATTGTTTACTTTTATATATCTTTTAATGATAATCTTGTTCAGAATCTGTGAATTTTGAACTTTATGCTCTAAATATGTTCTTGAAGAGAAATATTTGGGTGATGATTAACCATAATTAGTTATTTTTGGAGAAAATTAAACAAGAAAAAATGAAAGTTAATTTAAAATGAAATTTTACAATTGAAACCGTTAGACATTTATTTGTTTTATTGTGTTGAAATGATTTTTGGGGTAATTTAATTGAATCACCCAATTTTAAATTTTTTTTTTTTTTTAAACTTCTATTTTGATAATAATTCAAACTTTCCAATATATCTTTAATTTTTTTTGTGGTTTATGATGTTAAACAATAAATATTATTATCTTAGAATAAATATCATGTGAGTAATGGTTACTTGGGAAATCCTGCGCCATTCAGTATAATTTTTAGTGTTTTGATAAAAAAATATGCACTATTACAGACGGTTTGTCGACTGTCACTCTCAAGTCTATAAGTCAAGATAAGTGAATTGATAAGTCAAGATTAGCAAACTGATAAGTCACTCTTAGCATCTTTATAGGTCAAGTTTAGCGAATTGATGGATCAGTCTAAGCAAATTGATGGATCAGTAAATTGTCAGCTCAGTCTTAGCAAATTGCTAGGTCAGTCTTAAAAAATTGAAGATTCAGTCTGAGCGAATTGATAAGTCATTCGAGTTCCATCGAAATACACTTTTCTATCGTTTGAATTTCCCATGTTTTTATCATTTTTAATATTAAATGAAGTGTATTGTGATATAAAAGTGTTTTATTTTAACAGAAATTGTATAACCTTGAAAAAACTTTTATTTTTTGCTTTATTGATTCTTCTTCTCTAATTTATTCAAATCTATCATTTAAATCATGTAATATTATTATTAATATTCGATAACACAAGCTATACTTTACTATTTTATAAATATATGTTAATAATAAATGTTTGAAAAATGTTATATTTTAATATTATAATATACATTTCATATAATTATATTGTCAGTTACATTTAAGTTTTATCCGAAAAACGATCATCCTTTATCCACAAATCCACTTATTCATTCATTTTTCTTGTTACACACACACACACACATGCACCTTCATTCATATAAAACTTCATTCAAGTTATTTTCTACACACAAGCACATTAAAACATACACATGATCATGAATTGAACAATATTATAACAGGTTTCTGCAGTTGTATTAAATTAAGTGAGTTTAGTTACAAAACTTGAGTTGAATCGAGAGTCATTCGTAATTTGTTCGCGTACGAGGCGAGATATAAAATATTATTATTATTTAAACTGTTGCTTCATAGTAAAAAAAAATCAAAAAAAAAAAACCTCTAAATAAATAAAATAAAATACAAATGTGTCTATAACAATAGTGTTAAATGAAATACTATGCTTAAAAAAGAATTACAGTATAACTTCGTTATCTGATTTTAAATGATTAAATTTGCACTTTAAAAAAATTATCATCATAAAACATTAAAAGTTAAATTCTACATTCCTTTGCATTGAATCATAAAAAGAATATTTAAGTTAAAAAAAAAAGTTTAAAATATAATTTGTGTATATGCAACATTTAAATAACAACAAAAATATTATAAATATACAAGAAACTTTCACATTCTTTATATTATGTGTATAGATTTGTAACATATATTATACAAACTAAACTTAAATTTAATTAACTTCAAAGTGAGTGTTATATTTAAATTTTTTTATAATACATCGTGTGTTGTTTTTTTTAATATTCATATTTAAATATTATGATGAACCTTTTTTTTTCTTGTTTTTTGTTGTGATGTCACATCATTTATATTATTGATACATTTATTTGAATACCTTTACTTTATGGAATATAATACATTTGACTAGTCATTCACTCGTATTGCGTTTTTTTAGTGTATAACGTCATGGCAACCAATAACTCAGTGTATTAGTATTTATAGTTTTTTTTCTTCTTTTTTAAGGTAAAAATAATAATTATAATTCCAATGAAATGATGAATAATTAAAAAAAAATTCAAAAATATAACAATGATACAACGAACTAATTGTTGTCTCCAAAAAGTGTGAAGGAATTTCATATTCAAATAATCATTCATTATTATGATTAATTTTTTATTGAATTTTATACAAATATAAAGATAATGAAATATAATGATAAGTGCGTTTCAAAAAGTAAAATTTGCAATGGAAATAAAAGTGATGTTTGTACAAGTTTTTTATTATCTTTGTGAAATAATAATCAATGCAGTCATTGACTAAAATCACACGTGTTATTAATTCAAAATTATTATCAAACATGGAAAAAAAAGATTTGAATGTGATTTTAATTAAAATTTTAGAAAAAACACACACATTTTAGATTAAAAATGTTTTAATAATTAAATCTTATCCGATATATAAAGTTTATATACAAAAAAAACCTTGAATAGCACACGAAATAGGAAAAATATGAATATAATGTTTAAAATTTTATTGTAGTACTAGATACAGATTTTTTTTCATTAATTGTAGTATTTTTTGTATTAGAGAGGGTCAAGAATTATTTTAAATTTATAATATTGAGTTTTGAGCAAAACTTTCTTTTATGATTTGTTCTTTGTGTAAAAGTGAAAGTTTATTAAATGAAAATTTTGAATTTCATACAAACATTTTACAGGAGAGCCGGGTCAAAAATTTCATATTTTGTCTAAAAAATTATTTCACCATCAAAATGTTTCAGTAGATCACTTATTTTGGTACTGTTGCTAAGCTTCTGAACCTCCTACGTGGAAAACTAATATGTGGAAGATCAAAACTGTCTTCATTGAATAGAGCTACAAGGTACAACATAGTTAAAAAAATAGCTGAAAGTTCAAAATTTGACATTGAACTTATTATTAACTAGCTTTATCCATATTCTATAAAAACAATAAAATAAAGTGTGATTGTAAAATTATAAAAAAATATTCTAGTGAAAGTGCATCAGAGCATTTAATAAATTGTAATATACTCTAATAAATAAAGATTATAAAAATAAGAATGCAAATAATCTCCCTTCATATCCTGCAATAATTAACTCAATAATTAACCGCCGCTCCTAAAATATTGAGTTTTGAACAAAAAGTTCTTCTATGATTTATTCTTTAGGTTAAAATTAAGACTTTTCTTTTCGGTGAAAATTTAAGGTTTCATATAAAAATTTTACAGAAGAGCCAAAACAAAATACGTATAAGTGCTACACAAACCTATACAGAAACCTTGTACGAGAGAGAAAAAAACGCGACTTTCCTTAAAAGTTTAGCATCTTTTCTTTTACTTTAAGGTTAAAATTCAAAAACGATTCAACCGATTGCTATAAAATATCTTAAATTAAGACTCTTAAGATTGACAAAGAAATTTTTTGATTTGAATGAGAAAAGTGACCTCAAAGTATTCAACAGACGCGGTTAATGAGTTAAGACTCAAAAAAATTTCAAATGAATTTTGAACTTCAAAATGAAAATGAAATAATTATTAATGCACAAAGTCTCTTTATAAGTCCTTTGCCTCCTTCAAGTCCGTCAGCCTCCTTTGTTTTGGGCTAAGACAGCATCAAAGCTACGATCCAATAGTAGTACCTTAGGGTATTTTGATTCTGATAGTATAGCCCTTGAAAGCTTAAAATAAGTGGCTGTGGTGCATAATACCATTTTGTAATCAGCATCACAATTTTTAGAAGGATTTTAAAACCAAACAACATAATTTGACCCTCCCTAATATTATTAATTTTTTTTCAATTTTTTTATTAAATAAATTGAATTCATATCCGGGTCTTATCTAAACAAAATCATTGATAAAACTTTATTTTCATTAACATTACATTTGACCAAACCAAATTCTTAATCATCTGAAATCAAACATCAAGTACAATCAAAATTCTATTATATTTGAATTTTTATTGTATTAATATTAATCATTAACGTCCTAGTTACCAATTACATTTCAAAAAAAACTATATTAATGTACAAAATTATATTAAAAATATTTTTAAAGTAAAATGAGTACAATACGAATTATATTGCTTACACCACCATAAAAATAATGTGAATGAACAGTTTACAGTTAATATAACAACAAAAACATTTTATTATTCTTTTTATTCAAATACAAAAAGTTAATATATATAAAATAACGAAAACTTTATATACACAAATAGAATTTTATTTAATTAAACAATTTGATATTATATTGGTCAAATCTATAATAAAAAAAATAAAAAGTGTTTTGTAAGTGTAATAGTAATATAATTTTAAATTAAGCACAAGAAAAACTAAATTTTGATCCATTTCAGTGATTCAGCTGTTGATTTTATTTTATTATTATTTTTTGTGAATGTTTTACCTAAATTTAATTTTTATTTTACTTTATTTAGGATGAACTTTTATTTTAATTATATATGAGCAGTAATGATAACTGTTTGTGTAAATTAAGGTACATGTATGAAATTCATTGTTATTTTTTTTTTATAACTGATTCCTATATCCATGTTTTATTATGATAATACAATATAACGGAATCATTGTCGCTTTCAAATCAAAAGTAGATTAACGTTGTTTTATTATTCGTATCAAAGTAACTTTAATTGAACACCTTCTTAAATTACAATTATTGATTTAGATAGTGACACATTTTTATGATCCAAAATTTAATAATAAATTATTAATGAGCTTTATACATTATATACATTGTTTTCAATGAACGACGTTCAATAAACAATAATAAATATTGTTAACAAAAATAAATAAATCCAATTATGAAGTTAGAGTAAACATATTTCGACATGACATTATAAATAAGCATTTTTATGACGTGTTTGAGAAAAGACAATATTTGCTTTTAATTTCAATACTAAACATTTACTATTAAATTTTTTTATGATTAATTAAATTTATAATAATAATAATAAATCTGCTTGTTTAGTACATCAAAAATCATTGAAAGTACTTCAATGCAATAAATATTTCACTATAAAATTGAATTTTATGAGTTATAAAAAAATACATTTAAAAAAATCATGAAATAGACAAATATATTTACAACAATTCACTGCGTATAGCCTTCAAAATGCAATGTTATAAAGGTTTTAAAATATGAAAGAAAAGTTAAAGTTAACAATAAAAATGTTAGTAAATCATAGAAATGTGTGTATGAATATAAAAATACTTGTAAAGTGACTCACCTTTAAATTTAACTTTATATTATAATGAACAGGGATTGCTTAAAAAATTCTCTCGATATTTCAAAATGTTTGAAATTTGTATTGAAATTCATGTTTAAATGTATATTTTTTTTAAATTTTACAAGTAACATACACCTTTGAAAGATACGTTTGAAGAATATTAATATGCAATTTAATGTTTCAATAATATTTTCATTTTAACCCTTTTGTCACCAGTATCCCGCCGGTTGAATATTGATTTTTATTATTTTTTTAACCCTCCGTTTAACTCCAGCGATAACTTTTGACCCTTACTTATAAATTAAGATCAAAATGACGGTAGTTTGTACAGGTTTTGCATGATTTTTCAATATTTTTGTATGAAAAGCTAAAAAGTGGTTAAAGAAAATATTTAAGCTAATATTATGAGCAACAACTTTGCCGAACAAAGTAAGTAATTTATTTGAACCAGACTACTATAAAAATTGATATTTTAGATCTACTTCATTGAAAATTTTGAAAATTATTTAAAACATCCAAAAATACAAAGATCTTTTTTGCTCTTTTTAATTTAAAATCCTCGAGTTGTACTAGTTTAAAATAATCCGCCGAGTCAATGATATTACAAAAATTTTATCAGGACAACCAAATTTTTATAGTGAAATTTCTGTACGTAATTCTATTCGAGTTATACGTATTTTAAAGACTTGTAATTTTTTAACTCCAAATTTTACATTTTGGGGCCAAGGTCAACCAGAAAATATAAAATTTAATCAAAAATTCGAGCTGGACCTATAATAACGATTGGTCACGAAAGGGTTAATTTTTTTTTATATTAATATAATAATGATTAATGAAAAATCAATATTTATCATAATATTAAATTTAATCCAATCCAATTCCGTGTTTAATATAAAATTAATGTTAAACATTATTATTATTACTATGAATATGGTCAAAATATTTGGTGTTATCCCACTCAAGTTATTTTTCAATATCATTAAACTTGTGTCGTAATTTTAGGAATCCCCTTCTTAATCATCGCAAACCATCAGCATTGTAAACAAACACAAAAGAAACACAAAAATAATAATAACAACATCTTAATTATTATTACTGTGAGAATTCTTGAAACTACACAGTACATAAAAAAAATATCATAATATAAGGTAAAATATTTATTATAAAAATAATAATAATACACAATAACAATATTGTTGTCTGTGTTGTCTATTTTTTTTAATGTACATTTTATCCACCCACCTTGTTGTTATTATTATTTGTAATTCTTGTAAAATTAAAATTGAAAAAAAAATGTTTTGAGAAAAAAATTCCCTTTCATTTCATTGTTTTAAATGTAAAATAAAAAAAAATTAAAATATATATTGCGCAATGAGTGGTTTATGAATAATTGACAGTAAAATGATGAAATCAATGTAAAAATTGACATTTTTATGAATGAGTGATGTTTTAGGGTTAATTGTATTTTTATAAAAATAATTAAAAGGAAATTAGAGGAAAAAGATGATGTTTAATAATACTTTTTTATTATTATTATCATTATTTTTGTGTAGTATACATATGAGAAGTTTATGTTTATATTTTAAATTTAAGTGTTTTTATTGATTTTTTCCATTTATGGTTATGGAAGCGTCTTTGGATTTTGATTTGAGCTTTCTCTTGAAATCAAGTACACTGTACATTAATGCTTCGTGTAATTCTTCGGCATCTTTGGGTTTCATTGAACACAATTCCTCTCCAATATACTTTCCAAATGATAAATACTTATTTTGGTTCCATGCGTTTGTTTGCAATGTATTTTGAGCATTATGATCTGTATTGCTGTTATTTGTAAAATTATTGTTATCTTTTGTATTTCGGTCATTATTCGTACTATCTCTTTGTTCTGATAGTGAAACTGATGGTGAGTCTGTTCTCGATCTACATTCAATAATGTCTGGTGAAATTGAGACATCATCATCTCGTGTGTCCATTTGAAACATTGATTGTAGAAGTGAGTGTTGTCCAAATCCATTAGATCCCAGAGATGAGTTAAATAATGATTGGAGTTGAGAATACTGATTGCCATTATGATGATGATTATTATTTTCAGTTTTACGACGTTTATTGGTGTTATTGTAGGTAACTTCAGTTGATTTTGTGCGTGGTTTGTAGACAGCATCAATGAAACTCATCGAATCTAAGAGATGCCATTTCTGTTTCGGGTTATCAGTGCCATATATGCTCACTTCTTCCCAATATGTCACTTCGCGGCGATACTTTTCTCGTAATGATACCCATTTTCCATATGCTTGTTGTCCTGCAAAGTACGAAATATGAATTTAATATTAATCATTTAAATTAAACAAAAAAAAGACATACCTGTAAGTCCGAATTTACTTCCAATATTCAACCACGCCGATAACTTTTCATTTTTATTCCTGAATTTTGGACTTCTCGTATCCCAGACAATCGGTGTCTCTTTAACATAATCCACAAAAATTCCTTCATCGAATTCCATCACAATTGTTTCGATTCAATTTAATTTTATTTCATAATTGATTATTTACTTATCATTATAAATTTTATTACTAATTACACATGTTTTATTGAAATGTTAACATGTTTAAAATTTTTATATCAATATCTGTTTTAAATTAGTAATTAAATTAAATTTTTTTTTTTTAAATGAGATTATTGAATGAAATTTTTTATTTTTTATAACAATAATAAGTTATCTGTCATAATAATATACAACATACATACATACGCTACACATTATAATGTTTATGTATGTTACAAAACACCATCATTCATACCCCATATCAAATTTCTTGTATGAAAGTCTCGTGAAAAAAAATCATTACGAGATTCAAAATCTGGATTACGCCCCTATGATGATAAAAATTAAAATTAACACATTTTCTTTTTAATAATTTATATAGATAACATTATTAAATTTCTAATTGAAACATTTTTTTTATTATTTTTTTCCAGATTGAGCTTAACAACTGTCGGATAAACAACTTTACAATTCAAATTCAATTCAAATAAAAAGACAGTTATAATAATACTAATTTTACTGTATAATATAATTTTTGATGTGAAATTGATTGGAAAATGTGTAATATGATATGAAAAGAAGTGCAATTGATACAACATTGTATCTGGAATAATATTATAAAAAAATTAAATAACATTGTAATATGAATAAAAATGAAAAAAAGAAAATCGAAAGATAGCAAGATGATTTTAATCAGTAGTAATAAGTGGCTTTGTGGTCATAAATATTTATTAAAATCGTTTATATTGATTCTAATTAGTGGCATTTTTGTGGTTAATGTAAGTGGATCAAATGAGGAAAAACCACTCATTATTGAAAATTATACGTCAGAACCATCATCATCGGTGGTGTCACCGTTAAAAAATAACACAAATGTTAACCATCAAACTGTAATGGAAATTACAACAATTTCTAATTATGATAGCATGGAAGATGAAGATTTATCTGGTGAAATGATATCAGAAACTGGGACAAAAATTGCAGATAATGAAAAGTAAGTCATTTTTTTTAATTTAACATTAAATAAATTTTAATTTTATTTTCTCTAAATTTAGAACAACGACAGAGACTCCAAAACTTGATTCAAGCAACATGGTAAAATCGTCTGTGCTTCCTACATCGCAAAAACTTCAGATGACCCAATCTTCAGTGGAAAAGATTCAAACGACTACAAAAGCTCCCAATTCCACTCCACTGAGACAACGCTCATATGACATAAGTTTAAACAAGACAAATGACATTGAATCAGATTTGAATGTCCGTGCATTTAAGAGCACTAGTGATAATATGTTAAATGGTGCTGATGTCCTCGCTTTTGCTAACATTGAAGATCATCAATCTTCAAGTTCAACGCCACCCAGATTACAGGAAAATAATGATACTGTTGCAAGTGGTAACAATACATTGAAATCCCTCATGGATTGGACTCACATTTTAAAGACGATGGAAACGAGTACAGAAAATGAAAATGAAATCACATCGATGCTGATGATGAATGAGAGTCGAACTGATATTATTCCTAAATTAAGTACCAAGCCAATTATTTCATCATCCTCTTCGACTACTAAGCAAATGGCTACGTCTATGAGCACTGAAGCACCAATCACTAAATCGTCTCCAGTCCCATTAACAACCACAACAACCTCAACCGAACGCATTCGTTCAACGTACACCGAAAGACCAACATTTTCAATTACCAAAAATTTATTACCAATTGGTGAAGTTTACAGGAAAAAATATGAATCAATGGCCACACAAAAACCATCAAGTCGCATTGACGTCAATGAATATTATCGAACTGAAACGGCCCCTTATTTAACATCAACGAAAAGTTACACAGATGAGTCTGACATGACAACAACCACTTGGCATACGACAATATTTGATAAGAGAAATACTGAAATGGAAAGTGAAACTACAACAGATGCCCCTCTTACATCAACGACTATCTTTAAAAGACAAAATTATCGATTCACAACAGAATCCCCAATATCGACTATCCAAGAATTTATATCAACAATCACACCAATGACGAGCGAAACAACAACTTTTAATAATAATTTAATTGAAAAAGAAACTACAACTACAGAAGTGCCTGAAACTACAACAACTACTTCATCAATGCCAACAACGACAACAACACCTCAAATTTCAACACAATGGACCTCAACCTTTAGTTCTACAAAAAATATCATAACATCAACCACAGAAGCTGTATCAAAAATTCCGAAGACTTTTAGTAATATCATTACAACACAAACAATTGCAACAGACAATGATAACATTTGGGTTGTGAATGAAGAAACAACTCCCATTACAACAGTATCAACTTCAAGTTCAACCGTTTCCGAGGAAATCGGTTCAACGGAGGCGCCTGGTAATGATGTCATGCCAATAGTCGTGATTTCATTGAGTGTTGTTGGAGTTGTAGCGTTTCTGTTATTGATGGCATTTTTGGTAAATATTTCTATTTTTATATAATGAGAAACATAAACTTAATTTTTTTTTAATATGAATTTTCCAGTTTATTATCAGAAAAAGACAAAATCAAACAAAATATGCGAATCGATGTCGACCCGTTGGCTTAGATGCATATAGTTTGGATAACGTGTCAGTTTACAACAGTGTCCGAAGAAAAGCCAATAATTTGAGATTATCAAAACGTTCTTATGGAAATCCGGGATTTGATGATCCAGTAAGTGATTCTATTCAAAGAGAGTCAATTGAAATTTAAAGTAAATTTTCATTTTACAGAATCTTCAAAGTCATGTTCTCACAGTACCTGATTTAGCTACATTTGTTCAAAATAAGTATGCAATTTATGATGAATATAAAGATATTCCGGTAATTACCTCGAGGATTGAAGAGATGCCTTTTGGGTGTGAAGATAAAAATAGGTAACATTTAAAATAATTGTCCAGTTAAACATTTTTTGACTAATAATTTTAATAGATATTCAAATGTAATTCCGTTACCTGAGACACGTGTTCATCTGCAACGACAAAATGATGATGAAAAAACCGAGTATATTAATTCTAATTATGTCAAGGTAAATTCGTTTTAAATTTCAATTCAAACAAAAGACTGATAAATTTTCTTAATTTTAACAGGGACCTCAGGATACCACAAATTATTACATTGCAACTCAAGCCCCGCTAGACAACACCATCCACGATTTTTGGCGAATGGTTTGGGAACAACAATGCAAAGTTATCATCATGGCAACAGATTTAAGTGAAAATGGAATAGAAAAATGTGCACAATATTTACCCTCATCTGTAGTTTTAGATAATGTTCAAACATATGGAAATTTTCAGGTAAGATTTAAATGAAAGTTTAACATGTAAAAACATGCTTAAATGATTTTTATTTCAATTTATCAAGATCACACTCAAAAGTCGTGAAGTAAAAGAAAAATATGCGTTATCAACGATTCACATTAAACATTTGGAAACAAAGTCATTCAGGGAAATTGTCCATTTCTGGTATAGTTGGCCCGAAACTGGAATTCCTTCAGATGAAACAAGTCTTATTGCAATGCTCTTGGAAGCACGCAGTTACTCAAGACTTTCATTACCCGAACAAAGGATAAGTGATAATGAATTAGAAATTTCATCTAACAACAATAATCGTGATATTGAATCAGGAGTCGTTGAAACTAATGGTAAAACTGCCACATCAACATTTGACAAAACTAGATCATTACAGAGGACACAAACGTAAGAAGCTTTAAATTAAAAAAAAAATCCAAAAAATTTAACACATTTTTTCAATTTCAGCCCAATCATTATCCATTGCAGTCCTGGAACAAGTAGAACAGGAACAATAATTGCCTGTGATATTGTCCTGAGAACTCTTGAAATTCCTCCAAGAAAAATTGACATTCCAAAAATTGTGTATACGGTGAGACGAGGAAGAGCCAATGCTGTTCAAACCAAGCAACAATATGAATTTATTTATAAAGTTAGTTAATTTACAAGTTTTCAAATTTAATAACGAATTTAATATATTTTTCTTTTTATTTGATTTACAGGTAGCGCATGTCTACGCCACAAAACTAAATGGTCCAAGCATTGACTAAGATAAAAAATAAAAAAATTATTTATATATGACAAAGTGTCCTATTATTCAACAAATTGTGATATAGTTAAAATATACATCTAATAAAATCTATGTAATTTTAAGAATTATAATAAATTTGATGATTATCTTTTAAATGGAGAGTGTTTATTTGATAAAATTTGTTGTTTGTTTTATATATATTTTTAAAGTAAATGATTTATAAAACATAAAAAATTAAACGGGTTAAAAAAAAATTATAAATTCCACATTACAAAAAATAAAAGAATTGTAAATATGAATAATAAAATGTATCCAATCAATTTATAACTTTGATTATTCGTTTTAATTGATCTGACCACCATATTATTCAGTTCAAACACGAGTTTACTCTCACATATTACATCATTTTTGGTTTTTTCATCCCAAGTTTTAGACAAATTCTCAACAATTTCCTTTAATTGAGTCTTCAAGTGTGATATTTTAACGTCATATGTTGTAACAGCAGTTCCCTTATCACCGTCAGGTTTAGGAAACACTTTCTGGACAAGTTGTCTTTTCTTTTGGAGGATTTGACCACCAGAGAGAAGGCCAAGGTACAGATGGAAAATGTAGGCGACCAGTAAAACAGGATTTTTCTGTGTAATTGAAATTAAGTGATCGATGTACTTTTGCACTTCCTTTCTCGGCTTATAATTCGCTTGCCAATTCGGGCCAAGGAAAAAATCTAAATCTTGTTCAAATGCTTCAGTTCGCCGGAATTCTTTGGGAAGTAGATCATACGAAACATGATTCTCCAAGAACTTGAATATCTCATAAAATACGAGAAGGCCTTCAGCCCACACGTCATTGTTATGGAGAGCTAAGAAAAGAAATAAAAATATCACAAAGAAAGTAAACAAAGACATTTCAAATTTTACCGAAAGCAAGCTTAGCATTGATTAATTTATCACTCAAATTATGTACTTGTCTGGTAGCTATTCTCATTTCCTTTGTAAAGGTATTTACGTTTCTTTCAGTCATTTTGTTCAATTTATTTTTAATTCAAAATATCACAATTATTAAAAATTTATTTTTGTTTTTGTTTGATGAATATTCCTTATGTTTACACTCGTACCGTTATTTTGACATTTCATTCATAACATTCATCTGTCAATATTTGAATTTTTGTCGAAAATGCCGTTAAAATTTGGTCTTTCAATTTTGGAGCATGAAATTTGAATTTTCGTTTGAATTCCATTTGACAATGAAAATAAAATAAAATACTTTTAATACTCAATTAATACATTTGTGTTATTTATTAATCTTATTTATTCATATATAATTTAAATATAAAACAGGGTTAAAAAAGGAATTAAAATTGCTTCAATTAAAACTTACATTAAATTTTTTTTTTAATACTCTTTATAAAATTTCAACGTGTTATATAAATTCATGTTAGGCACGAATTTTAGAATTGACTTAGATTAATTTTTTTTTATCTCATTAATTACAATAATCAGATCTCATATGTATGAGAGTATAATGTTGGCACTTTTTTAATTTAAATAAAAATTATTATTATTTTTTTAGATAAAAGTTCCACTTGGAAAGTTATGAGCATATTGTGTTTTGTCTGGTGAATTACTTTCATTACTTAGTCGGGCTTTGGGTTTTGGAGGCAGTGGCGGAGGACTATTTACATTATGGAATTTCTTATATAGGCTCAATTCATTGGAATCATGTGAGTAATTTGATGATGATGGTCCTGGAAGATTGTGATGGAATACTAAAGTTGTGTCACCTAAAAAAAGATAAATTTAATTAACATAGTGCTCAAATGACATTTTCATTTCAATTTTACCTGAGTTGGAGTCAATAAAAGCAATTTCACCTTCATCATAATGTTTATTCCGTTTTGTGTTTGGAGATAATTGTCTTTGAAATTCTGAGGAGCTATTTAAATTTTGGCTTTCAAATCCTTGTACTTTATTGAAGACATTATGAATTGAATTTTGGCTTTCTGATAGTGATAATCTGGGAGCAGGTTCAGGCTTTTTTAAATTTTCTTTGTCTTTTAACAGGAATTCTGGTACTGGAATTGTGATTTCAGTTCCTCGCTGATCTTCAATGCGAGCACGTTGAGCCCGTTTTATCTCAGCTAAGAGTTCTGTGAATACAAAAAAAAATATTATTATTTGGATTTTGTATTTTTTGAGCATTATAGGAAATAAATTGCGAGATTGAAAAGGAAGTACTCACTCGTACTCACATTAATATTATTGACATAATTTTTTGACTTTATACAAAATATTGATGGATATTTTTAATATACTTTAACTAAACTATGGAGTAGGAGTTCCTTCATTAAACATTCTAATTTTTTCTAGTACAAAACTCTCTCTTTTTTGTGGTAACTCTACAGTTAAAGGTGCTGAACCTTTTTTTATATAATTTTTATTCCACTACAAAAATCAAATTTAAAATTTTCTTACCTTGTGCTTTTGTATCGGGAGTTTGAAGTTTCACACCTGCTTTAAGTTTAGCTATTAAGGGTTTCTTAGTACCCGCTTCTTTTGTTGAGGAACCATCACCTTCATTATCACACTCTTCTTTGAGAGCTGGTTTCAAACCACCAACTATCGGTAGGTGATGAAGTAAATTTTTGCGTCGTGTTGACGATGAGGCCTCTGAATGGAAATCTTCTGATTGGGTTGACGCTTGAACTGATTCATTATCTATTTTGCCTTGTAAAACTTCATTGAAGACCTTGTTGGTGATTTCATCAAGTGTATTACTTTTGTCTACTTTAGGAAGTTTATTCACATCTATTCAAAAAGTAGAAAATAAATAAATTGACTTGAAAACTACGTTTATGTGATTAAATTTTACCATCACAGTTCTTGTAAAGAATTAACAGTCGTTTATCCTCGATTTTAGTGATTGGTAAGGAAGTGTCCACCGGTTGCTGTCCAAATTCCTTAATATATCCCTGTACTTCTTCAATTTTGTAGTTATATTTACTCAAAATCGGTTTCAAAACCTCTGAGAGTATTTTATTTGCTTTACTTTTAACTGAAATCACTTTTTTATTTGGCAAATCAAGTTTAAATAAAATTCGTTGTTCCACTTTGATCTGTTGTTCCGCCAGAGTCAATGCTGATACAGTTAAATCAAGTGGTTGTGACGATTTCTTATCAAAATAAAACACTTCAAAATATTTGTACATGATACCACGTTTTTCTAAAATTTTGTTGATATATTCCCGAATTGGCTCATCCTTGACTTGACTGATTGAATTGGCACCATCTGGCAACACAATTCTACATAAATTGCTGGGTCTTGCCGCATCATTTTTATCCATCATCGCATCAAAATTGCATGTATTTTCTAGTATCCGAACATCACTTATTGATCCCTTTGATACTGTCAAATGTTTTTGTTCTTTTAACTGTTTTTTGGGGTCTTTGAGACGATCCTTTGACTGTGATCGCACCTTTCGATTCCATAGTAAGAGGGATGGTGCCCTTCGTTCTGCATTACTGTAAGATTTTTTAATTTTTGTCGTACTACTTTTATGTGGGTGGATTATTAACAAATGATCTATTTGCTCAAAAGCCCTTTTCTGCTTTTTATTTTCGGATTCCAAGCACTTTTTATACAAATCTGATTTCAAAAATCTTGGATAACTGTCGAATTTCATTAAATTGAATATTTGCTTATGTGCTGAGTCAAATAAATCTGGTGCAGCACTTTCCAATCGGTTTTGAGCATAAGTGCGAGCTTTGGAATCAACATTGACAGGTTCAGTTGCGTCAGGTCCAAGATATTTGTCGAATATTTTTACAGCCTCATTGGGACGTTCTGATTCACTTAAATGGCTGTAACGTTCACATGCTGCCCAGAAGTAAATGTTTTCAGCTGAAATTTCTTTCTTCAAAAATTCCTATACAAAAAAAATTGAATTAATATAATTTCACTAAATAATAATTTAAAATTTACCGCAAAAACATGAATTCCCTCTCTGTCTTCTAGTAACTTTTCAAATGCACATGCCCAACCACTAGGACCTTGCAATTCGATCGAATTAATACTTTCACATGATTGCTTATTAATACTGCTTTCAGATGAACTGTATTGATTTTTCTGGCTCAATGAAGGTCTTGGAAAGTCAGACAATGATCGGAATGAAGCTTGATTTTTACGGTTAAACGGTGATTTGGGCTCAAATACATCATCCTACAAATAAAAAAAAATACAAAATTGGTAAAATAACATCACATAGGCAAATACGTTAATATGCTAATTTAAAATATCACACACCGCATAATAAAAATATTTGTATATAAAATACTCTTAAAAAGGACACATTTAGAATATTAAATTACAATAAAATTTCACATACTTCTTGATTCTTTAAAAAGCTCATCATAAAATTAAGATCACTTGCTGTCACGATCATTGTCGATCTTCTGTCTGGTGAATTAGGAACTTTTTCACTTTGATAATACGAATTATTAAGATTCGTTGTCATTTTTGCATGAGTCTTGTTTAATTTTTTATTAAACTTCTTTTATTTCTTGTTTTTTTTACACTTTCTTATACATACTTTGAAAAAAAAGAATGTTTATGAGTTTAAATGAATATCATTATAATATCAAATGTGTATCGCATTAAGCCAATGAGAAAAGTTCTGTATGATTGTTTTTGTTATTATTATATTAAAAATAAACAAAAATATTAAATATTTGAAAAAAAAATATCATATAAACCATATTGTTTGTTAATTCAATTTAAACTGAGTACTGATGCACTTGTACTTGTAAAGAAAGGAAAATGACAATTGTGTAGAATTTTGAAAAAATTAAATTGATGCTTCATGCTGAGTCTGTGAATTTTAAATTAAAATAAAAAAAAACAGCTGTTTTCACTTAATTTTCAATTGAAGCAAAACTAGCATTTAACAAACTTGGAAAGTAATGAACGGAAATTTTAACTGAACTGAAGTTATCGACGAATTTATTAAAGATTTTAGCAGCCCAGTTTTTTTGTCTGGTTCTCTGGACCTTGTCTGACATGATTTACAAGTCATCAATGAATTTTACCCTGAAATATTCTTTTAATTGAAATATTTTTGCTGATTTTAACTTATTTTCATCATGTTTAGATCTTAGGTTCAACAGAGGGCGCTGCGAACAAATTTCACAATACTCGCATTTTCACAAATCGGCGAGATATGCGCTAAAAATTGACAGAAAAAACCTTTGATGACCTTTCAAGCGTATTATAACGGATCCAGAGAGCCTATGATGAGCCAATTTTATCGACTCTACCAAAATCGTTGATAAAGTCGTTGACAACTTCAGTCAGTTAAAATTTTACTACAAGCTATTTAAGTGAGAAAATGTACGGTAATTTTGCTTTCACTTCTTCCGCTCATTATTTTTTTCCTCTACATTTCTATATTCAAATGTAATTCTATTGTTCACTTTAATAACCGAGAGAATTTATCTTATTTATTTCATTTTTTTACAAAAAATTGTCTTGTCTTTTGTGTATAACACTTAATGCAAATTTAATTCATATAATTAAGCATTCAGTTGATTTAGGTCAAAATTTTTAATACTTTTAAGAGTGATTCAACTGATTCATTACTAATTTATTTATAATTTTCATTTAAAGATTCAATTAATATTAAAAAAATATATTTTCCAAGAACCATCAAGTTATGAAATATTTTGCTAATGATTAATTTTACATTTAAAGATTTTCAACACAAATAACAAATCAAATCAAAAAATTAACTTTATCTTTAAATATCATTATCATATTGATACGTATTTTCTTATCAAATGTTTATCAATATGTTAATATGACTATTATTACTAATATTTCATTGAGTAAACATTGAATCAACTTTTTTTCCATAACCATAAGGCACAACATTGGTTACCGATACGCTACACTTGATATTATTATGACGTCATTACATTTTTTTTCACATATCATTGCATATGTATTTCAATTTGAAAAGATTATGAAGAAAAAAAGAACAACTTGTTGATCCACAACATTTTATCATACATAGAAGAGCACTATCATTTCATATGATGTATGTTAAATTTATATTTTTAAACATAATAAATTATCGTTAATCTCATAGATGTTGACTTAATCGTATGTTTTGTATAATTTTTTTTTATTAAAAATTAAAGAAATTGCAATTTAAGGTATAATTTTAATTAAAATCATTCTTTTTTTATGATATGTGTTTCATTTGAATACATGTTTGAATACATTATGATACACAAAAAAAAATATTATTATTTTTTTATATTTTATTTTAAATTTGTATTAAATGTACTAATAAATTTAAAAAAAAATACCCGAAGTAATAAAATTTTAAACTTTAAAGTTTGCTCGTTTAATTGAAACTAAAATCATCATGTGTATTGTACTTAGTACAGTGTTGTATTATTATTATTAAAATATGAACTAACACAGTAAAAATTGTACCCACATAATATTATATTATTTCATGTATAAAAATAACAATAATAATAAAAATATATCTGTTATACAGTTAAAATAAAAAAAAAAATTTGAATACAACTACTAACTCGATACAAATGAGGGAGATATTACTTTATTTGTATGGAAATTTAAAAGAAATAATATTTTTTAAATGAATGAATGAACAAAACAATAATTTTTACACAAAATATTATTCTTACTTAGATACTGAGAGGCCCCTTTTCATATGTTTTATATTTTTATTATGTATATATAAGTTAAACAATAAAAAGCTTTATAATACAACTGTACAATACAAAAAATTTATACGATTAGTTTAGGTTGAATAGCGATACACATGTTGATGGATTTTTTGTATCATTATATCTATATCTATTTGTTTGCTTTCATTCATGTATTTTTGTTGTTTTTGTTATTTATTATGATATATAAGATCATAAGTGTATTGTTGTTTAAGAATATGTGTTAATTAGATGCCGAAACTGTTTATATGAAAGCATTTTTTTTTGTATCTTTTAATATTATTATGAGGATAATACAGTGAAGATATATGAAGATGATTAAAAGAAACTTAGAGGAATTAACGTATTTTGTTCATAATAAGGAAGTAATTAACGGAATTGGGTAATGATGATGAATCGGCATGCTCAATATGTATTACGTTGA
Organism: Culicoides sonorensis; assembly: GCA_900002565.1. Taxonomy (NCBI): domain Eukaryota; kingdom Metazoa; phylum Arthropoda; class Insecta; order Diptera; family Ceratopogonidae; genus Culicoides; species Culicoides sonorensis. The sequence goes on from LN483862.1 coordinate 45,541, forward strand.
AGAAATCCCGGGCAAGTGGTTAAACTTCTTGGATTTTTAGTGAATTTGTTGAAGAAAATGCATTTTTCCAAACGTCTTTTCTTCGCTATTTTGAAGAAAGAAAATAAAGAAATAATAATAATAATAATTCTCTGAAACGTAGATAGATAGATTCAAATGTTGAGCAATTTTTTTACTGAAGCCTCAATTAGGCTAATTGTTACGTAGAGCCATGACGTCAGAATGATCCATCGGAACAAAGTCTGGTTTTTTTAATGTTCGGAAGAGCAATTCATGATAATATGTTATTATTCATATGATTTAGGATTGGCTAAAGAAGGTCAAAAACCTTTTACAATATGTTTCTAACGATTTATTCGTGTTTGATCACCTTTCATGAGAATTGACTTTCACTAATTGGTTTTATGATGGGGCTTCAGAGTATTGAATTAAAAAAACCGTTAAAATTGCTCAATCGGTTTATTTGTATCTTAAGCAGAGTACCTTATAACTGACTCTGTCTCGAGATATTACTAAGAAATTGAAAAATTAAATTTAGAAATTGATTTGCCTAATTTCCCTAAATGTAGCAATTTTCCAAAATTTTCTGATTATATCAATAGAAATACGGTCGTGAATATCGTTCACGATCACGTTCTGCATTTTTTTTGTATTGAAATCATGATTTTCCTTATTTGACACAAGGATCGTTCAATTTGATGGAACATTCCTTGGAAATTTTCATCCACACTTTCAATAACCGTGAATGTCATTTTTATTTTTCAAGAAACACATGGTTCAATTTCATGTGAAATTGTTGAAAGGAAGAGCAATTTTTTGTTAAACTCCTTTTTTTAGTTATTTAAGATAATTCAATGTCAGCGAAGACATTTTTAATTGAACCAGATTTGAATGGAAAAATTTCAATAACAATAAAAAAAAGTTCATTTACATTTTTTTTTGTGTCATCCCTTCAAAGGAAGTGACTTCCGGTAAAACATCAAAGAAGTATCAAACTTGTTTTATTTTTATTTGCGACTCCTCGTGATTCGTCATATGAATGTCAGAAAAAAATGAATTTTTACAACTAACCTCAGGAACATTTTCATCTCCTTCTTGGAAAGAATCACTCATTGAGCGTTGCAGTCTTGGAATATTTCTCACATTGGCATCTTTTGATAGATTAATTGAAAATCTTTTGCAACAAATTGTATTTATCCCTTTACGTCGTAAATGAACATCAGGATCAACGTCATTAATCAGTATTTTTATATTGTGATTATCTAAATTTAATTTTGTCATTTCTAAATTATTTTCTGAAATTTCTTCACTAATTTTCTGTCTTTTATTCACGAATTTACTTTCACATTGAACGATTTCTTCACTAACTTTAGAATTGTTGACTAAGGATTTTCGATTACTCAGGTTTTGTGAATCAGACACATCCGTATTTGATACCAAGTCAATAGGATGACTGTTTATATTCACATTTTTCTGTAGTTTTTCGATAAATTTTTGAACTTGAGTATTCGGAGAATCAAAAATATTTTTTATTTTTAATGGACTTTTAATTTTCACTTTGTTTTCCTTGTCACGAATATTTTCAACGGTTTTATATTCAAAATAATCTTCAAACGAAGAATTTCCACCACTCAAATTAAGAGAATGTTTAAAATTCTCTGCTGTGTCACGGAGCAATTGTAACCGAATATTATTTGCTTGTTTAACTTCCATTTTAGATGGATTTTAAATTTAAAAATAAATAAATAAATTAAGGACAGTTAAATTTTTATTTGTCTTGATAGGACAACGGTTCATTATTAACTGTTCAAAATCCAGAGAAAAAATGTTTAAAATTAAAAGAATATAACTTGAAATATTTATAAGGGGGACCCTTTTTGCTGTCGTCTATTCATTTTGTACATTTCTTTTTTATGCAAGAGTAAGTTTTAAACGTTACACTCATTCATTCACTCGTACATGTATTTAAATAATAAGTTTTATTTCAAATTTAATCGTATTTCTCATTATACGAGGGCACGTGCATTAAAAATACACACCTGTCGCTATTTTTGTGTCTATAGTTTTAATTTTGTGGTTGTGATATTGTAAGATTACCTTGTTTATAATTAGAAATGAAGATAAATTAAGTGTCAGTCAGATAAAAGTTTGACTCAAGGAAGACAAGTAAGAGACATTTCATTGCACTCACCTCATGATGATGATGATCAGTTGCAGTTAAATCTGGTTCACTTATCGTTCCATCCTTGAAACCTCTCTCATGTTGAACATTCGTTAAATCTCTCACACTGTTTGATATATTATCAAAATTGAGAGCCTTTTTATAGCCACTTCCCCATAAGCCTGAACTCAGATTCTCGAAACTCATTGAAATTGGTCTTGGTAATCCGAAGACTTTGGGACTCAATTTATACGATGTCAATTTATCACTTTGTTCTACTTTTTTATTTATCTGATCAGTGCCACCTGATTGTTTGCTCGGCAATGTCGAAGATTTCTTGATTTTCTTTGTCACTGGTCTTTGTGGAATGGCAAATTCTGATATGGCAATATCAACAATGTTATCAGCAGACATTTGCATTGCCTTGTATTCAGTTGATTTCAATAAATTATTGTCGTTAGATTGCATTGAGAGATCATCACATGATTGAGTTACATTGATTTTGTTTTTCAATGAAGCAATTGTCTGTCGTGTATAATCTAAGATGTGCTCAGGCACATCAATTGCTCGTTCTTCAAATGATGGCAATTTACTATGGCGAGGATAAACTGTTTCATAAATAGGATTGTTTGCACTATATGATGAGAATTCAGAGGGATTTGAATCGTTTGGTACTTCATGGATGATGCCAATAGGGCGTGATGTGTGATTGTGAATGAAATTACTTCGATGATGTGATGGCAAAAAGTCGTGATTTCTATGAGGAAAATCTACAACCACAATACGATCAGATATGTTTGTACAATCATTATGGAATCCAATTCCGGAATCTGAATTACTTGAGGATGTGGTTGATTCACTGTTATTACTTATTTGAGGTGAATCGTCATTCCTTTCCTCAATTTCTTGCCTCACTCGATTTCGAATCGGTTGACTTCGTCTTGGAAGAAATTGTAGATTTACATTTCCCATGTTATTAGTTGTAGACGATTGCACCATACTTTTCTCCTCTCGTCTTGTGTACATACTCTTAATTAAACTTACAATGTATTCTGAGTTTGTTGGAAATTCTAAACAATATCCTGTAACTTGATCTCGAGTACATTCAATTTTAAACTGAGTCGCTGTATTTAAATGAGCATCATGTTCAATGATATTTTTATCAACTACAAAGACATGACAACTATTTGACACACTGACATCATTTGATGGTGGAATTAGCTCAACTGTATCACACATCATTCCATTTGCGTAGATTGCTGATGTGACCAAGCCAAAATATTTGCTATTACTTTCAGAACTTCCACTTACATAATTCAATCGAATTGCAGGATAATTTGCGAGGATAACATTCTCTCGATTTGTAAGAGTCAGGGAAGTAGGTAAGATTGTCATAAGAACAACACTGGGAGTCCTTTTCTCTTGTCTCAGTTTACGAATGCATCCTTTGACTGTTGTGTGTTTGGAACTTGTTGCAATTTGTTTTGGCATCTCAATTGTTCCCAGATATCCCACGACAATTTTGAATTCAAGACTTTTTGTTTGATTTGTCACCATTAAAGGGTCTTCCATGGCAAACTCTTCACTTTCATAAGGATGATGCCTTGATGTTCCAAATCCTCCAGGAAATTCAATATTTTCTTTCAATGCACCTCCTCTAGCACCAAATTCATGACTGTGTCTTGATCTCATATGACTTTCAATCGTTTGAGGAAACAGTGGAAGCCTCGGATTTGAACGTCTTTCATGATAAATACGAGCAGGCTTAGCTTGATTACTTTGATACTTTACTGAATAGTTACAATCCTCATCAGAGCTATTCTCAAAATAATGTCGTTCGGCAACAGCAAGTCGCAAACGACCACGAGCATTTGAAATTATATCTACAATTTGATCATGAGGCATTCTCGTAACATTTATTTCAGGTCCTAAAACATTTGACATTAAAAAAAATTTCACCAAGACAAAACAAATTAACACTCACCATCGTTTTCCAAATCTTTAACAGCTATAAGATAATCCCCTGCTCTAAGCAATCCATAAACGGGAGACGTTTTTGTTACACATGAAAAGGAACAAGGTTTTTCACCAGATATAGAAAATCCATAACCAGTAGGACCTCTTTCAAGATCCACTCTATAAATTCTATTGCTAGATCGTTTCTTTTTTCGTCGTTGTGCGTGCATTTTCTAATTGATTTTATGTCTAACACATGAAATACATTGACAATGTTATAAAAATTCACATAAAATAAAAGTTTTGATACACAATAAATTGAAAAATTAAGATTTAAATGAAACAAAACAAAAAGGTATCAACGTAAACAAAAAATCCGTTTCTTTTGAGTGTTGCCAATTATTCGTTATTGTCATACAATTTTACGTTATAACTTGAATGACAACGAATGTGATTTCATTGTTTCCTATTTGATGGAATACTGTAGTGCCACTCAAAGTACAGTAAAAACTCCAAAAAGAATATTTAAAAAAAAAAATAAACCTAATATAATTCGTTTCGTGTTGTTTTTCGAATAAAAACTCTAAAAGACTTTTTGGAAAATCTTTTGCAAATTTTTGTCATATGAAAATATTCGTGTCTTTCATTGGAGTTTTTACTGTATTGCCCATCCCAGTACACATTTATCTAGCAAACGTATATCAGTAGGGTCGTGATACTGAATATTGTTCATTTTATTATGTAAAATAACTCGTTATCTATATTAACTGAAAACTTCTGTACATAAAAAATAAAGTCAAATTCTGAAAACCAACTGCTTTTAATCATAAAATAGTCAAAAATTTGTTTATTTAATTAAAAATAACGTAAAATACACGGTAGGTGGTTACGAACGTTAAACGATTTCACGACCCTACATGACTTATGATCTGTGTCCTGGTACAATTAAAAAATAAAAATCAAAATCGACACTGATATTCTTTTTCTAATAAATAAAATAGATTCTTCTACGAATAAATTTAGTGTAAATACTTAACAAAGTACTTTTTCAATTAGTACATTTTATATAGCATTAAAAATTTGCAGTGTATTTAGGATTATTATCAATTTAAAGGAAAATTTCGTCGCTGGCCATCTTAGAAAAATATCAATTGTCGGCTCGATTAAATTTTCCGAAATAGTTTACGCGTTTTATTTACTGCTCTTATAGTTAAATTTCAAAAACATCGCTCTAAAAAGGAACTACAGAACAAGATAGCAAGATCAACATTAATTTAGCACAATTCCTAGAATCAGGTATGTGATCAAAAAAAAAAAATCTTTTTGTTTCATCGTAAGAATGCAAAAAGAAAGAAAAAAAAAATGAAAAATATGATGTGTATGAATAATTTGTGTATACGACACTGCAATATTTTTCTTGTGAAGTCTTAATCGGAAATATTTGTTGATAAAACTAAACTTGAATCGAATTTCAGGTGAACTATTAAGAAAATATTCTAAAATTTTCTGATTTTGATGGAAAATTGTCACCAAATACATTGCAAGGAGAAAAATTTAATTTTTTTTCTTACAATACCTTACTGTCGTAGAAAATTTCCATTAGATTATTAATGACATCACCTTATTATTATTATTTTCGTTATTCATTAAGTAATTTTATTTATTTTTTCTTTTTCGTCTTTTTTTTACAGACATTCAAATATATAAAACATTATGCAAATCAATTTTTGGGGACAAAGGCTTTGAAATTGAACAAATCCCAAAAAATATTCAATTGAGTATTACATTGAAGGATAACAGAAGTTCTCGTGAAATTTGTTGTTTAGAGAGGTGAAATTTCCACTGAGACTTTAAAAATGACATTCGATGCACGAGGACGTCCAGCAGCAACAGCCGCAACAGAGTCTCAAGGGGATGCAAACTCACCTGAGACCAGCAATGCTGGAGCTGTGGAAGAACCTGAAATGTCAGCTGAAGAACTGATTGCTTCTTTTCCTGTGACAAAACTCACATCTCTTAATGTTAAAATTTCGAGTCCAAGATGGGTTGTACCTGTCATGGCTGAACAGGAATTAGAATGTTTGCTAAATGCAGCCATTAAATTATCAAATGCCGGTGTTGATGGTGATTGTGAGCCATGTCTCAAATTTTATAGGGATGAGTTGAGTACGTCATTCATCAAAATTCTAACTGATGAAGCTGTCAACTCGTGGAAATATAATATTCATCATTGTATTTTGATGTCATGTGGAAAACTATTGCATTTATGTGCATTACATATGAAGGATGATAATCCATATTTGTTAGAGTTGTTGGGGATTGTGCTAGATCCTGAAAACAAATTTCATACACATAATGCATCGAGACATTCAGAATTGTTCTCAGGACAAACACAACAACCATCGACATCGGCTGTAACTGGAGTAGCAACGGCAGTAGCTTCAACAGAAAATTGGGGAACGTTGACAGATAAGCAAATATTTGCTCGATCACCTCCGGAGCCACGAAGTCCCAAAGGTTGGTTAGTCGATTTAATAAATCGTTTTGGTCAAATGGGTGGTTTTGATAATCTTCTTGAAAGATTTAACATTGGAATGGCTGCAATGCAGCTCAAAACTTCAGAAATAGATAATCTTACACAAGGCACTTCAAATTTAAATTTAAACGATGGAAACTCCAGGAAAGTTTCAACCACGTCAATTTCATCCAATTCAACTGCAACTACAACAGAACCAACTAAAAACCTTTCCCTATCACTTATTTATGCACTTATCAAACCCTTTGGACAATGCGCTGATCTACTTACACTTCCAACAATTCAAAAATATTTCATGCCAATCTGGGAATTCATCCTGAACCTTTTGGACAATTTATCGGATAATGAGTTGAAACGTGAGGCAAAACTTGAAGGGAAAAATGACACAATAAATGGAATTGTTAAATCGGCACGAGCTTTAATCGATCGTGTACCAAATCAAGAGCAATTACATAAGAAATTTGAAATGTGTCGATTGCGGATTATTTTACGTGTATTGCAAATTTCAAGTTTCAATGGCAAAATGAATGCACTAAATGAGATTAATAAAATGTTGAGTATGGTTTCGTGGTGCCCTCAAACACCGGACGATGATGTCGATATTTTGACAGCAGATAAAATGGCTGTAAGTGTATATAAATTTTTTTTATAAAATTTGAAAAGATTTTTACTTTTAATTTTTTATTAAAACAGAAATGGATTAAAGAAGAAGACGTTTTAGGAATCGTTCTAAAAGATTCACTGCATCAACCGCAATATGTTGAAAAGTTAGAAAAGATTCTGAGATTCTTGATCAAAGAAAAGGCTTTGACATTAGATGACTTGGATGCAGTCTGGCGAGCTCAAGCAGGAAAACATGAGGCGATTGTAAAAAATGTTCATGATCTCTTAGCAAAATTAGCATGGGACTTTAATGCCCAACAGTTGGATCATTTATTCGAATGTTTCCAGGTAACTTTTTTAAGGTTCTCTTAATTATTTAGATTATATTTTGTTTCTTTTTATATAGACAAGTATGAAAACAGCAAATAAAAAACAACGTGAACGATTGTTAGAGCTCAATAGACGATTAGCTGAAGATGACAAAAATGGTGTAATGGCATATAAAGTATTGCAATTGTTTTGGACATTAGCTCACAGTCCTGATATTCCACCAGAAGTGTTAGACCAAGCTCTTGCTAGTCATGTAAAAATTTTAGATTATAGTTGTTCCCAAGAGCGAGATGCCCAAAAGACAGTTTGGTTAGACAAATGTGTCGAAGAATTGAGAGCTGGTGATAATTGGGTATTGCCTGCATTGAAATTAATTCGAGAGATTTGTTGTTTGTATGAAGCAACTCCACAACATGCTCCTAGAGTTCATGCTCATCCAGTGTTAAATCGACAACAGGTGATTGATCGTCTGCAAACTGAACACACATTAGTTATCCTAGTCACACAAAGTCTAACTAGTTATATGGATAAAGTACGTGCTATTGTTAAGGAACAACCAAATGTTAGACCAATGGAACTGATGCTTGACAAACGTTATCCACATCCCCAACAAATTCAAGAGAGATTAGAATTTTTAAAGTTCCTCCTTAAAGATGGACAATTGTGGTTGTGTGCTGATCAAGCAAAACAAATATGGCAGTGTTTAGCTGTCAATGCAGCCTTTGCAAGTGATCGTGAAGAATGTTTCCGATGGTTTGGCAAATTAATGGGCGATGAACCAGATCTCGATCCTGGCATCAATAAAGACTTTTTTGAAAATAATTTATTACAATTAGATCCAGTATTATTAACCGAAAGTGGAATTAAGTGTTTTGAACGCTTTTTTAAAGCTGTGAATTCAAAGGAAGAAAAACTTAAAGCTAAGAATCGTGGATATGTGTTAGATGATGAAGATTTGATTGGAAAAGATTATTTATGGCGTGTCATAACAACTGGAGGTGAAGATATAGCAAATAAAGCAATTGAATTGCTTAAAGAGGTTTCAACAGCACTTGGTCCGAGGTTACAAGCAAAAATCGAGGAATTTCATGAAAATTTTATCGGGGAATGTTGTGAAAGACTAAAAACTTTAATGGGAAATATAATTGTGTTAACTAAAATAGTAGAAGAGCAATCGTCAAACAAGGAACAAACAAATGAAACAAAAGAAATTCACATGCATCGATTAAATGAGGCTGAAAAAATGTGCCGTATAGTGAGAGTTCTTCAAGAATACATAAAAGAATGTGATCGAGCATTTTATGGTGATCGATATTTCTTACCTTTAAGTCGGGCATCTCGTGGCAAGCACATTGTCTTGTATGTTCGTTTCCAGACACCAGGAAAAGCTCTCGACGATATTGAGATCACAACACACAGTAACGAAATGGTGATATCATTTAAACGAAATCTGTTAAAACGTATCAAGGCCACACCATTTAACAATATCAAAGTTGACTTGTATAACAGTAATGGTGAATTAATTGAAGTTGCTGATGAACGAAATCCCTTAATCCAATACAATATTCGAGATAAGACGATGATTAATGCAAAATTGACTCCAATGGGCACAGGAATGACAAGTTCACCAGAAACATCTAGTGATAGTAGTACTGGATCTCCACCAAGGCCATGTCCCGATATGCAGAGACAAGAATCAGAAGGAAATCTTCCCGGTCTTATTATTACACATAAACAAATTTACATTGATTTGTTTTTGAAAATCTATCAAATGGGCAGTGAGTTGGAACACAATGCTTTAAGAGATACGAGTAGGGCACTTTTACATTTGTTACCATTAGATCGACACACAATTCGTCAAATTCACGAAATGTGTCAGAGAAAAGGAAGCACAGATGAAACTACGTCATCACCAACACCGGAAGATCTTTTCTTATCAACCGATGCCTCTAAAGTGCTTTATAATTTAGAAGTTTTACATGCATTATTGATACCAGCGTTAGATCCATTAAGTGAACTCACACAACAACTACAATTAGCGTGGTTACATTCGGGTGTCGCTCATTTTGTCTTGGATTTGTTAACTAAAAATAATTTTTTATCAAATGCTGATGCATATACAAGACGTGCAGCATTTCAATGTGTTTTGAAGTTGGTGAAACTGTTTCTGTACATTGTTGGATGTGTTTTATCCAGAGTTGGAGATGAACCGTCAACAAGTTCACAATCAGATGGATGTCGATTGCATGTTGATATGTTGAAACATGCTCTTACAACGATTCCTGGAAGTTCTGAATACACTCTTAGAACTATTGCATCAAAAATGGCTGCAAATTTAGCTGAAGAAATGCTTTCAGCTGGAGACGAAGGAGATCGTTGTAGATCATTGTTTCAATCGGCACTTCAATGGTCACTGCCAGATACAGCTACAATTAAAGCGATAGTGCAATTGGCCTGGGCAACTGCAAATGGCAACTTACAATTGACAGGGAAACAAGAAATTCGTCCGTGTCATACGCCAGATCAGTTTGACTTGCAAGTGTGTCGAGAAGCTCTTGAAGTACTCAGTATTAGTCTTGTATTGAATTCTAGTGCTAACGAAGCATTGATAAAAGATCCAATGTGGTCAACTTTTATCACATCACTACTTATTATGAATCCATCGAGACATGTGAGACAAGCAGTAGCCGAACAGCTGTTAGTTAGTTGTACATATTGTGCTGCCGATAAACAACCTTTTGTATTTTTGGCAAAACTTTTAGTCACCTCCCTTCACACTCTAGTTCCACAACATTCAGCAACGTGTGCTGAATTTTTCCAACTTTTGTGTCGCACTATCAACTATGGATGTGTTTACAATTGGTCATTGGCATTAAATGAAAATCTGTTATCACAAGAAATTGCATGGTTACACACAATTCGAGAAAATGTAAAAACAACTGGTGAATTGCAAGTGCATGAAGATCTCTTAGCTGGTCACTTATGTTTAGCCAAAGAATTATTGGTTTTTCTAAATCCCGAATTAAAAGGACAACTCAATTCATTAATACTCGAATTCATAGATGATTTTCTCTTTCCGGCATCTCGTCAATATTTGCAGATGCGTCGTTCGGGTTCTCTGGTAGATTGTAAAGGTCCACCACCAGTTTGTCGAACTCCACATACAATTGCAGCTGCATGTGACTTACTTGTTGCATTGTGTCAACATTGTGTTCCAAATATGAAACTCTTGGTTGCCACTTTAATTGAAATGTTTAGTGCCGATACGGAGCCTTTAAAAGAATGGGAATATTTGCCACCTGTTGGTCCAAGGCCTAATCGTGGATTTGTCGGTTTGAAAAATGCCGGAGCAACTTGTTACATGAATTCAGTTTTGCAACAACTGTTTATGGTCCAGTCAATTCGAGTTGGAATACTTAGTGCCTCTGGTGCTTGTCTCGATCCAAATGAGGACTTTACAGGAGAATCTGAGCCAGTTAAAAGTGATAACGATCGATTTTTTATGACACCCGAGAAAAATAACACAAGGAAAAATTATCATGTTGGAATCTTGAAATATGTACAAGCGATTTTTGCCCACTTGGGTCATAGTTCACTTCAATATTATATTCCCAGAGGATTGTGGGCACATTTCAAGTAAGAAATTCATATTCATTACATTTCATTATAAATTAAATTCAAATTTTATTTTAGATTACAAGGCGAACCAGTGAATTTACGAGAACAACAAGATGCAGTAGAGTTTTTCATGTCACTCTTTGAGAGTTTAGATGAAGGATTGAAAGCTTTAGGCCATCCCCAATTGATGGGCGCAACGCTAGGTGGAAGTTTTAGTGATCAAAAAATATGTCAGGGATGCCCTCATCGATATTCAAAAGATGAACCCTTTAGTGTTTTTAGTGTCGATATAAGGAATCATAGTTCATTGACTGACTCATTAGAACAATATGTTAAAGGTGAATTGTTAGAAGGAGCTGATGCTTATCACTGTGATAAATGTGACAAAAAAGTAAGAATTTATTAAAATATTTATAAAAATCCAAATATTTAATTGATTTCATCCTAATAAATTTTTTAAGGTTGTGACAGTTAAACGTTTATGTGTTCGAAAATTACCACCAGTCCTGGCAATTCAACTTAAACGATTTGAATATGACTACGAAAGAGTTTGTGCAATCAAATTTAACGATTACTTTGAATTTCCTCGAAAGTTAGATATGGAGCCTTATACAGGTAAAATTTAAATTAAAAATCGTGTCACATTACATCAAAAAATAAAATTCATTTTATTTCAACAGTATCTGGCTTGGCTAAAATTGAGGGTGAAGTTATTGACATCGAAGACAACATGTTTGAGGAACCAGCAACGACTAAATATCAATTAACCGGAATTGTAGTTCATAGTGGACAGGCTTCTGGTGGACATTACTTTAGTTTTATTCTTCATAAGTAAGGAAATTTAAAAAAATTCTTAAATAACTCAAAATTAATTCATTTTATTTCAATCGAAGGAATCCTAATGGTACCGAGCAATGGTACAAATTTGACGATGGTGAAGTAAGTGAATGTAAAATGCATGAAGATGAGGAATTAAAAGCACAATGCTTTGGTGGTGATTATATGGGAGAGGTATTTTGAGAGATTTTAAATTCAAAAAAAAATTAGAGATTAATTTTCTCAAATTTTCAAGGTTTATGACAACAATTTAAAACGAATGCAGTATCGTCGTCAAAAACGCTGGTGGAATGCTTACATGCTTTTTTATACTAGATGTGATCAACAACCAATTCAATTTAACAATAGCATTGAACAACTTTGTCTTGCTGAGAGTAAAGACTGTGTCCTACCAATGCCAGAACCCATTGAAAAAAGTGTTAGGTGAGATATAACTTTAATTTCAACAACATTCAAATGAAACATAATTATTTGAATTTTATTAATTTCAGAACACAAAACATAAAATTTTTACATGCCCGAAGTATGTTTTCTGTTGAATTTTTCTCATTTATAAGGAAAATTGTGAGTAACACGGCGCCTCCTCCTCGTTCAGATAAACTGGTAAATTTTATATTAATTTTTAAATTAAATTTAATTTCATTGAATTTTTATTTTTAAATTTCAGCCACAACAGGTCGAAGAATTGTCTCTCTTAGGAATACAGCTGGCATCTCAATTTCTGTTTCATTCTGGTCTTCGTACCAAAAAGACGTTACGTGGACCAGCAATTGATTGGTATGAAGATTTTCAATTGCATTCTAATAGCTGGTGCGCTTAATTATTATTTTTTTTTTATGTTTCTGTTTAAAAGTTTGTGTGAATGTTTTGTGAATGTCTCTTAAACTAACCTTCATGAATCATAAAAAATTGTATAAATTTAATTATTTTTGATTTTTTAAAGGTATGATGTACTTTGCCAACATATTCGTGGGTCATCAAATGTCCGAAGATGGTTTGCAGCAAATGTGTTATTAAATCCACCATCGAGATTAGCTGAGTACATTCTTATTGCACCATCACCCGAAGTTCGTACTGTTTTTGTCAAATTGGTTGTTTTCTTTTGTCATTTTGCAATCACTGACGAGCCACTGCCGAATTACGATGGAACAAACTTGTGTGAACAAGTGCTAATAGCTGTGCTTAGTTTATTAAAATCTGAAGTTGCTGAACATGGAAAGCATTTACCACACTATTTTAGTCTATTTTGTATGTATGCAGGTTTAGGAATACAAGAAAAACATCAGTTGTTAAAGGTAAGGAAGAATTTCTCTGATATCATTCACGATCACATTCTAATTTTTTTTGCTTTTACCTTTCAGTTGAACGTTCCTGCAATATTTATGCAGGTGGCATTAGAAGAAGGTCCTGGACCATCAATTAAATACCAATATCCAGATATTAGTAAATTACATCAAGTTGTTTCAAATTTAGTTAGATCTAGTGACGTTTCTGGGAGATGTCAGAGTTCAAATCAATCACCAGTCAGACCAAATATTTTTGCACAACCAAATGTACCACCAGACAGTTTTCTGCCTTTATCACAAGAGGCACAGGAATTATTATTCAATAGAACAGGGTAAGTTTCTGCTAAAAATGTTAATTTTTCAAATATTTAGTTCAATTTCATTTTAATTTTACAGTTATGTAAAGAAATTGATTGAGGATACGAATGTGGGTGATGATGGTGTTAAACTATTACAATATTGTAGTTGGGAAAATCCTCATTTCTCTCGAAATCTTTTGACTGAATTATTATGGCATTGTGGTTTTGCCTATTGGCACGACATGCGTCATCATACAGAATTGCTTCTAAGTATTTTATTGATTGAAGATTCCTGGCAACATCATCGCATTCATAATGCTATAATGGGTAATTTTTCATTTTATTATTTTTTGTATGAAATACATTTATTTAAGTATTATATTTATTTAAAGGCATCTCTGAAGATCGAGAAGGTCTCCTGGACACAATCCTTCGCAACAAAAATAATTACCAGAAACGTGCTTATCAATGTATTAAATGTATGGTGCAACTGTTTACAAGAAGTCAAGTTGCTTTAACAATGTTAAACACAAATTCAATGTTGGCTCGACAATGGGCTCAATCTGTGGAATGGCTACAGGATGAATTAGATCGACAAAGGACCATCGGTGGTCAATATAATTATAGTTCTTGGTCACCACCAGCTCAAAGTAATGAAAGTACTAACAGTTTCATATTAGAACGATCATTGTCAGCCAAAAATGTATTACGAAGGGCATTGGAATTGTGTCCCGAAGAGGTATGTTCATAATTTTTTATTTTAATTCATTTAAATATATTAATATTGAAATAACTAGGAACCTGATGAGCAAAATGACCTTGAGGTTGATCCAATAGATGAAAATGTTGGAATCGAACAAGATCAGGACGATGATCAACAAGTTCCAATTGCTTCAATTTCTAGCATGGTCGATAAGAGTGGAGCACAATTTTCCGCTGCACCACCATCAAGTCCTATGCATCAAGCAAATACAACCTCATCATCGTCATTGACTGAAACAGAAATTGGTGATAATGTCCCTAAAATAGTTGGTAGCATAAGTAAAACATCACTGAATCAGGTTGGGGATCAATAAATTAAGAAAAAAATTACTGTAACCATATATATATTGTATATGTATAAATATAGCTATCATCTTCAGCAGACAACACATCAACATCTGACACAGGAACAACCCAAATTCATAACACATCAACAGAAACCAACTCAGTGAGTCCTGTTTCAATGGAACAGGACAACACATCCCTTTCAGAAACATCTGGAATTATTCAAAATACATCAATTGAAACAAATTCACCAAATAAAACTGAAAAATCGTCTACGGCAGACACCAGGACACAATATCACGGAAAGACAACAGAAAAAGGACATAAAGAAATTAAAATGATAGAAAAAATGGTCGAAAATTTTTACAAACAAAATAGATTGGAAAAAACGTCCACAACGGACCAACCAAAATAATAAAAAAAACTTAACTTAAATGCAAAAAAAACGAATGAATAGTAAGAAAAAAATGATAAGGCTTAAAAATCTCTCACTATACAATTTCCATTGTTAAATAATTACTAATCGTTAAATATTTAAAATAAAAAAATAAATAAAATAAAATTAGCTACCAAATAAATAAATAAATAAAAAAAACAATTTCACTTTCATTAAAAATAATAATAAAAAATAAACACATTTCACTTAAAATACAATAAAAAAATACAGTAAAATTAAAATTATAAAAAAAATTAACACTTTGTTGTCATATTTAAATTAACAAAAAAAAAAGGAATAAAAAAAAAATTACTCACAGTTTTCGATCATTTTAAGTTTTTTACATTTACACAAGATATCACAAAAAATTTAAATTTAATTTTGAAACCGTCTTTAAGTTAAAATAAAATGTCATAAAATATGACAAAAAAAAAATGCTTGATATGTTTTATCTTGTGCCATTAAGACTTAAAAAGCACTCATCAATATTATAATTTTGTTATATAAACTTTTTTATAAATTTTATATCTCTTTTTTTAATTTTACATTTAAAAATTAAAATTAAAAAAAAATATGGCATTTAAAAAAAAATCCTGTCTTCTGTTCATTTTTATTTATTTATTTTATTCTGTATGTCTTTAAAAGAAAAATCAAAGTCATTGAAAGTGAAGCAAAGAAGCCTAATTTAACTTTTATAATTAGGGAAAAAACACTATTAAATTAAATTGAAAAAAAGTAAAAAATTAAATTAAATTGCTTGAAAAAATAATAAAAAATAAAATTAAATTATAAACGTATTGCCTTTTGCTATTGAAAAATGTTTTGATATAAGACAATTTATTGAATTTAAGTAACAATTAAAAAGAAAAAAGTAAAATTAACAGAAAATTAAACAGTTTTTTTTTTTGTTTTCAAAATGAATGATCATCAAATTAGAATAACAAATAAAATTGATTACGTTTTTCAAGCTTAATCTATCAATTATTTAAATTAAAAAAAATGTATAAGGATGCTAATTTTGTATAAAAAATATTATAATTAAAAATAAATTCAACATGATGTAGATATGTTATTATATTTTATCTTTTTACACATTAAATTAACTGTTAAAATAAAAAAATAACACTGAATGAAAAAAAACACACACATTTGCGATCTTTAGCATATAGAAATGTATTATATTATTATTATTACAACTATTATTATATAATTATTATTATTCAAATACAAATCAAAAACAAAAAAAAACTTTATAATGAAAAATTTCTGAAATTGTGTTTTATTTCCATGAAATTATTCATTTATAAATTTCAAGCTCAAAATCGAAGTCGGACAGTTCAGGTTTATACCGTTGATGAGGTTCTATGAAAAAAAATTATATTGAATTATTAATTTGAATATGAATTTCAATTGAATTTTAAAAACTTACTTATAAGTGAATAATGTTGATTCTTTTGAATTTGATCATAATTGATAATTCCACCCACTGGAGTTACTTCCTCTGACACAATCATTTCCGGTGTCCAGATTTCATTCAATGAGTGTTTGATTGATTGTGTAAAATTTTTATATAAATTCTGTAAAAATTGTCATTAAATTGTAATTAAATTTAAATTGATATCATTGAAATATGGATTATACCTGTAGCTGTCTCGCTGTATCATCGAGCTTAAGATCGGTAGCTGTCATCAGGATTGTTTTGATGTGTTTGAATTGTTCGGTGGAATGGACTTTTGTGACAATTTTGTGTAATGAGTCAATTAAGGCAATATCTTCAAATTTGCTGCCTTCTTTGAGGCTGAAGAGCTTCCTTTCGTGCTTTCGACGATTTTTACTTGATTTGGATGTTTTCCTATAAATATTTTGATACAAAAAATGTAAAATATGGATCATGATATCATGTGCTCTTCTTTCTTACCCTGATGATGCCGTGTATCGTGACGAATTCATGCTCGATGTATCTGAATAAAGATCCATATCGTCATCAATGAATTTCCCATCATCGTCGAGGGTGGGATTTGCTTTTTCTAATCTTATTTTAGCTAATCGCTGTTTTTGCTTTTTGAATAAATCAAATTCATCTTGAATGTTGAGCATCAACGTAGACATATACTCTTCTAGGCTTGGTTTTATTTCGGTTTCAACTCGATTAAGCCATTTCTCGTGATAGCACTCCATTATTGCTTCGTCATATAATTTTCCTCGTAACATCACATCTACTGCAAGTGATTTGCTTATGTAATTTTTGGCTAAAATTACAGCTTCTTCAAATCGACCAGCACCTTCCAAGGCAGCGAGAAGAGATGAGAGTAATTTTCTGTATTCCTCTTCAGTTTGATTTTGATACGCTAACGAAATGCATCTCTTCCATTCAAGGGCATTCCTTGCACTTGAAATTGCTGCTTGGTAATCGCCAGCTCTCTGATACATGAATGAAGCTTCTGCTAATTTGTGTTTTTCTCGAAGATAATCGCCATATCGACTACAAACCGTTTTGTAACAATCTTCTTGAGTTTTATAACAGTCCAAGGCAACATTATACAATTGGTGCTTTTCAATTAATGGAAGTGCCTCGTCCAATTTTTCAATTCCACATTTACTGATATTCACAAGAGCCTTTTCGAATCGCTTGATATGACAATCAATTTTGTATCGACGATAATTTTCCTCCAATTTATCGAGCTCTTCCAAAAATGGCACATACTCCTTTGGATCTTTTTGTGAACGTTTCGCTACATACAAGACAAGTCCAAAATCATACAAGCCTAGTGCAATATTGTATAAGTCATTCACGTTGACAAGATACAAGAGGTATTTAAATGCTTCATCTGATGATGTTGCTGCGACTCTATTTGGAGCTTCATCCTCACTCAATTTCAAATCCCAGATTAACTTTAATGCATTATCAGTTTCACCTTTTTTCACAAAACACGTTATCAAGGGAAGGCAATACTTTGAATCATTTCGTCCTTGTAAATTTTGAATAATTTTTTCACAAACAAAATTAACTTTATTTTTAGATGTAAAGTGCTGCCATTCAAGACTCTCATCATGATAATACGGATACATGTCGTTAATTACATCGATGTTTTGTAATTCAGTGAGAAAAACATTTATCCACTGAATATTATCGATGTCATTGACAAAAGTATCAATACTTTCAAGGAACACATTTGGATTGTGATCAACCAGTAAATTTAAGTTAATTCGTTCTTTTCTCATTATGTCAAAGGCAAGGCGATAACTTTTGTTGTCCAATAATTTTTTGATCATATTCAGAGATAAAATGCGAGGATGAATTGTTTCAAGATTTCCTCGAGGAAGTTGTAAAATCGTTTTGGAAGTTCCCCAAACAACATGAACAATTTTCGACCCCCTTTCCAACTGACGTTCAGCTACGACCAATTTTTGTGGTGTTTGAAGATTCACAAATTTCAAGGTCTCCAAAGTTGTGAACATTAAAAATTTGCCCACCACTGCAAATGAAGTGACGTTTGATTCAAGGAATTGTTCATTTAAATAAAGTTTCTGCCACGGTTGCAATAGCACAATATTTTCTCCAACATCTGTTACCTCGAACTTTGAACTAAATTGACCAACCTTCAAAAGGCTGAATTCTTGAAAATTGGAATCAATTTTGGTAACTTCCCCATTTGAGTAATGAGCATGTATTTCATTATTTTTAACATTTAATGCTCCTAAATTGGATTTCTTCAATTCATAGGCCTTTTGAATGTCGATTTCGTTATCACTTGAAAATTTTCCAAAGAAAAGTAATTTTCCATCAGTGAAATAAATCTCATTCATGTTTTTGAATATCCAATGGTGTAATTTCAAAGGAGTTTCTTCCTTAATTTTAAACGAAAAATTATTAATTTTCGTCACACTATTGAGACATTTAACTACTGTTCCAGTTGTGAATTGACATTCGTACATATAAACATCATTTTCAACATCAATGATAATAAATTTGTTTGAATTTTCATTCTCTTCATTGATAAATCGAACAAAATTGATTTCCTTGTCATGGTTTAAAGTGAAATTGCACATTGGAGGCGGCACAACTGTCCCTCTAAAGCCAGTTAAGAGTAAATTTTTACCATCAACCACTCCAACAACCCCCTGATCATTTTCATTTTTCCCTAGAGAGTGATTAATTATGTAATTCCATTGATATGTTAAAATGTGACCATTTTCAAGTAAAATGTACAGAGTTTTCTTTTCACTTGACCTTGGACTCCATGAAATGTTTTCGATTTTTGAATCGAATTTCAGCGTTTGCTTTAAATACCAGTGATAATTTCCGATTGTGTATAAATATAAGCAATGTGCTCCTTTTTGATTGGTTTGGATGGCTAAAATTTCTGAATCGTTACTCCATGCAAGATAAGTGACAAATTCATCTTCAAAATTAAATGGAAGAACTATTTCACGATGTTTGAGGCCATTTTTCTCAAAAAGTGAAATGGCATATTTGTTTCGATAGATTTCGGGTATGGCAATCCAATTTCCAGATGGTCGCCATGCAATGGATTCCTGGAGTGCCGAACATTTTTCTGATGTAAATTGTAAAACGCCTTCTTTATTGAATACTTTGAACATTCGCACTTGCTGACTGTTGAGAAATGAAACTGCAAAATATTCACAATCTTCTCTCCACGTTATTTGAACTGAACCATTTTCTTTGTCAATTTGGGCTGTCTCCGGATCGAGCAGATCTTGGCCTTTGGAGAGAATTGCTTTCTTGCCAATTGAGCCTTGAAATTGAGTTTCTTCCTTGCCCCATCCAACATTGATGAATTGCTTTTCACCAAAATAATCTTCAAGTAGATTTGTCTCATTGGCAACATCATAAGCGCAATTCAAGACAACTACGTTTCCTTTTCTGGAAAAAAAATTCATGAACTCAAATGTTTTTTGTTCAAATTGCGAAATTATTTTATGACTCACTTGGTGACGAATACCAATGTCTCCTGATCCCAACTGAATTGCATTGCAGCAATACCATCTTCACAGTAAGTCACTTCCTCTTGACTTCCATTGGATAATTTATAGACATAGACAGCACCGTCCTCTGTTGCAATGCACAATTCATCATTCAATGATAAATATTCAAATCCGATTATTTCACAGGGAAAATCAACGATTTTAGTGGCACATTGTTTACTCAATGAAATCAAGCTAATGGAATTGTTATGACAAATATAAACCTTATCATGATCAGTTGGATCGATTTTACAGCTTTTACTGCTTTGAATTTCTTTTATTTTGTATTCTTTAAAGAATGTTAAATTTAAATTATGCATTTTCAAAAGTTTATTTAGTTATTTTGATCCGGTTTTGTTGTTTTTTTTTCACATGTGTAAAACATATGATGATTAGGGTGGTCAAACACGTAGTGGAAAATCCAGTTACTATCCTTTTTTGGTTGCATTTAAATAACGGTCAATAATATGATGCAATTTCACTGCAATGAATTAAAAAATTTTACTTTTTCCAG
Source organism: Culicoides sonorensis (assembly GCA_900002565.1). NCBI lineage: Eukaryota > Metazoa > Arthropoda > Insecta > Diptera > Ceratopogonidae > Culicoides > Culicoides sonorensis. The sequence goes on from LN483862.1 coordinate 66,150, forward strand.
CAAAAGCCAGGTCATTTCACATTTTATTAGTTCAAATAATCCTTAAATATCCTTGAATATCCTGAAAATTTTAAATTATTAAAAGTGTAACGGTCATTTAATGAAATTTAAATTGAAATTTCGTTTTCGATTCGTTCCAATTTGATTTCAATGAAATGAAAACAAAAACAAAATTTAAATCAAAACAAAAACAAAGACATGGAAAATCAGATTTTAGAAAATGTTAGTAAAATTTCTGCTAATCAAAATGTAACAGGAGTAATTTTAGCGAATTCTCATGGACTGTGTATAGCAGCAAGTGGCAAAGCATCTGCAGATTCAGCTGGAATTGTCAATGAGATTGTTAATCAGGCACAAAAATTACATCCCGATGCAAAGGGCCCTGTTGTTTTGTTGGATTACGGTGATAAGTAATGGAATTTCAATGAATCTTGTACAGATATATAATTAAAAGGTTTTTTTTTAATTTCAGACAATGCATGATACAAAAGAACAATGATGTTGTAGGAGCAGTTTATAAATTAAAGAAATAAAATGATAAAAGTGATTTACATTGAAATTTTTCCATGTTTTACTAGGCTGGTCAAAACCATTATCACAATCAAGTCCGAAAATTTTTGGTTTTATCTTTTTTTTTTGTGCTTGATCTGGTTACGGTTTGAACTTTCCAATGAATGGTCTATAGAGTTTAATAGTGTCAGTTTCCCAATATGACTTAACCCATTAATTGTTTCTACTACAAATTTTGAGTATTCTTTTAGTTTCATACAAAAATTTTACAGGACAGTCCTTTGAGAGTGTCGTATAATATCACAGAAATACGTACAGAAACCTTGTACGAAGACGAGAAAAATTGATAAATTTTCTTCTTACTTTTGCTAATAATTATCAAAAAAATCAAAATAGCTGATACCATCTCATTTGAAAATATTTAATTATTTACATTTAAAAACTTAAAAAATTATTTTGAGACCTTAGAGAAAACCGGTTCAAAAGTTACTAGTCAAAAAATCGATCATCGGCGCTTTATGGGTTAAAAAAAACATTAAAAAAATATTCTTTTGTTGAACAGTGTAATCAATGATGAGTGATTGATTCATAAATTTATCAATGAATTTAATTTTAGAAATCATTTTACCATGGAAACCGTTTTTATTTGTTTGTTTGTCTAGGTCTGAAAAAAAATACGGAGTTAAAAATTTTACCTTTTTAAACGAAATTAACTTTTTCTGCATAATTAAAACTTTTTGTACAGTTATTTAAAGTACTGAACCTACATTAACAGTAAAGCAAACGTGAAACATCGAAAAATTCAAGGATAACAACACAAGATGCCGTTAAAACCTTTACCTTCAACTGGCAGACGTACCAACACAATGCGTGTTAGTATTACTCATTTTGTAGATTTTAATTTCATTTTAACCTTTTTAAACAAACATTTGAATGAAGCATAAACGAGGAAAAAGTATCTAACAAAAAAATAAATACGAATAAAGGAAATAAAAAATTTTCCTTGGTAGATATCGCAAAGGAAAGTTATTTTTGACTCTCAAGGACAAAAGAAAATAACGATGCGTGATACAATTATTTTCAATTTTGAAGTTAAAAAAAAACTTTTTCAATTGAAATCATTTTCATTGATACACTTCAGACAATGAAAAACATGAAAATAAGTTCAAAAAACTCATTTATTTTTTTTTATTTACATGAAAAAAAAACAATTTTAAATGAATTTTAACTTTTCTATATAATTTATTATCATTATTTTTGTATTTCATTGCTATATGCGCATGCGCATTTTAATCAACTATTTTATTATGATAGGTAATGAAGAAATAACTTTAATTTTTAGTTTCAGTCTTGCCAAGGACTGCAAGATGATACTTTTATCTTAATCTTAACACAAAAATTTTTGTATTTTAGCATGATAAAATTATTGGAGCTGATTTTCTTTGTATTCCCCTTTGTATATTATGATTTTTTTTTTCTTTGAGGAAAAATATTACGACGATGTGGTTTTTGATTAATAATTAATTTTTTTTAATGAGACAATTAATCAATGGTTTTTTCTAGCTTATGCAATTATTCACCGCTACATCTAATCCCACGAAGGGACTCAAAAAGAGGGTAATCTTTAAAAAAACATTTTGATATTTGAACACTGTAAATATCAATTAAAATTAAGTATTTTGTTGTGAAGGTTTCTCTTTTATCAGTCGTTTAAGTTTAATATGACCAGAACATGGCTGTTTTATGAAGGACTTCAATTTTTTAAATGAATTTACTAACGTTAAATTTTTTTGGACTTAATTTAATCTTCTTAGTGCCCTTGAAGAGACTGCATCCGATGAATGCTTCAAGTTCATTTAACCATGAAAAATGAAGTCATGACCAAATTAAGCCATGTTCCGATTATATTACCGCTGTACATATTTGAGCTTCAATTAAAACTTGAATTCTCGATTTTTTTTCATTTTTATTTGATTACATAATTGTAATTCAACAATTTTACAATAAAAAATATTACAAAATACAATGTCACAAGTCAAAAAGTAATTTTATGTCATATAATTTTCATTTTAGTAAATTTTTACTTTATTTTTTATTACCTTCTTATCAAAGAAAGTCTTTCAATTTATGTATAATACTCAATTTATTTTTGATATTATTTTAGAAAAAGCAATACTTTATAAATCACGCAGACACAATTCAGTACTTTAATATTAAATTTAACAATCTAATTTTATTTGGTATATTTTTTTTGTTTGCCATTAAATCCTTTTGCTTATTTAACTTTGTCTGTTTGATTCACCACAAGTTTTAGTCAGTTAAGGACTTTTAAGTTGGTGACACAAATACAGAAAACTGTTTCAACTAAAGTTTCATATCAATTTTCAAAGTTTTTTAATTTCATGTAAAATCTTTTTATTTGTTCACCTTGACGATGACAAATTTTTATTTTTGGATATGAATTAATGTTTGTGACAAAAGAAATTGTGCTTCATATATTTAATTTAATAATCCATTTAAAAAAATAAGTGGAAAACTGCTTCCTGTTACTTGATATGAATAAAATATTAAAAGGAAAATCATAAAATAAATAAAATTAACCGCAAAAATAAATCAAAGAATGAGACTTTATGGTGTGCTGAAATTGATTCAATAACATAAAATAAAATATTTGACGTAGATTGTTATTTATAACTTGATTGAATACCGCACATGAAATTGAAGGCTTGAAAAGCAGCATAACAATACAATTTAAAGACATTTAAAAGGAAAGAAAAAAAAATATTAAAGTCATAATGTTACTCCAATCACTTATTATGAAGGTATGAAGGAAAAAATTCATGAGGATTTTTCTGCACGATGTTACTTTTTCGCCCCCTCTATTCTTTAGATGCAATTATAAACTGCCTCGAGTGATTCACTCTGAAAATAGAATCCAATGTTTAGAACTTAAAGCCATATAACGATTTGAGTAACTGCTCAGAGTTCCGGTCTAATGTTGGGAAAAATTTGGATTAAGGATATCTTAAACAATTTTCACGATTGCCCTCTGCATCTGCTCTTGGGGCATGTCAATGAAATTTACGGGCCAACTTTTTTGCCTAGTCCGTTTTAAAGCGTCTCCAGGCATTAATTTGGGTAAATTCTGTGCTGCTATGAAAAAATCAGCCAATATTGAGATCATTTTCCGTGCATTTTCAATTCACAGTGTAAAATTTCTCATTAATTTTTGTGAAATATTGACTCACTTATTTTTATTGATCATTATCGTTAATAAAAAAATAACAAACATCCAAAAAACGGATTAATTAAACCTGCGTAAAAGTTCTTTCAACCCCCAGTTTTTATTCAGCTTTACACGTGTTCACATCCATTTCAATATTAAAAATTAATATCCTTGGAAAAATTTTATTCAAATAAAAGAAAGTCAATTTACATACAAACAAAGAAAGAAACAAATCAACAAAGTAATACAATGTTTGAATAACAACATTCATAGGAATGCCTTTAACATAAGTATTCTATTTAAATTCGCATGATGATTTCAAGTTAAAATTTCATATACATACAATTTGAAAAGTAAAACAACTGTCATCAGTCAGAATTAAACATATTTTCATTTAAATTCACATTATTATTTAATTTTTTGTTGCTGTTTATGACTTGACTTTCTTAACTTTTTTTTTCTTGAGTTTTAATGGCATGCTAAATGATATTTTGCGTGTTTTACTATGAATTTTCAAAAGGATTTTCAATATTAAAAAAAAAAACGGTTATTTTAATGTTATTTCATGAATCATGATCATACCTAAAAGAGGAGAACTTCAATATTTTTTTCAAATTATTTTATTTTTTCAATTTAAATGTTAAATGAAAATTACGATTGTGACAGAATTTGAAGATGAGACACTGAAATTTTGAAAATTCATTCAAAAAATCGGAATATGTTAAAATTTCATATGTTTAAAGTAAAAATCATGCTAAAATCTATTATAATAAAAAAAGATAATTTTACTTCATATTTATTTATTTATTAAATTTCAAAAATTGTTTTATGTTTGTAGGTAGCTTAGTTTTGCACTTACTTTAAATGTTGTGTTTTGAATAAAAAATGATATGGTGTGACTACCTAGTAATATGAAATGATAGAAAAGAGCACAGAAAAACATTTTCAAACAATTTGAACAATAGTGTTTGTCTGATGGTAGGCACAGGTACAAATTTAATGTATATATGGAAAATTTTATGAATATTTTTATAATGAAATAAAAGCAAAACAAGCACAATAAACTATTTTTATTTAATCAAAAAAACATTTTTTTTTCATGATGTACATTACCATTAAAACACATTTATAAAGTTTGAAATTTTTATGTCCGTAATAAAATAGAAAATTAATGTTGCAGCATTCCGCAAAGTAATCGTGAAATGATAGGTGCGAATTAGTATAATTTTTATTGAGAAATTTAAATTTTATTGTAAATAATCACAATTTTTTTGTTGTTGTTTGAAATTATGGGAGAAAATCCTCCACAAAATCTATCTCGACGAATGTCCATGGCTGCAAATAGTAGTGCGAATTGTAGCCAAAATAATTCGCGGGCCAGTCAACGTAGAATGAGCAGTGCCTCCTTTAACTCACCTTCACCCATCCTTGATTCGGCCGAACAAACGCCAAGAACTGTAAATACACTGGGTTGAAATATCTCACTTTTAATTTTTAGTTCTCATCTTAAAATTTTAATTTTTTACTCTAATTAATCATGAAAACATGTTTCAATTAGATGCGATCACCATCATTTGCAAAGGGAATGCAAGATGATGACGGTCATGATTGGAATCGTAACAAGTCGTTATTGCGTCCAGATGATCAAATGGATCTGACCGATGCGGAATTGAGTGAAGAAATTCCCAAAATTCTTACAACAGATAACACAAATGCATTACGTAATTTGGTTGTCTACAGTTTCAAAGAAGGTGGCTTTATTCCGGTTCCACCACAAGATAATACTGTAACATTGTTTGAGTACATCGGCACCTCAATTCATAAGGATGCACCTGAGGCGTGTAACCAACAGTCGGTCAATATGTTTGGAGAAGGTATCGATCGATCAGTTCTTGAAATGTTGAATTATTGAAATTTCTTTAAATTTAATATCGAATTTCACAGAAGCTGCAGGTGTAATTGAAACAATTCAAGAAAAGTCCGAGTATGCAAGTCTTGATGAGACCATTGATGAAGGGGATGAAGATGCTGCTGATGGTATGAATTTAAATTTAAATACAGCAATCATTTTTTTTCTTATTTTAATTCAATTAGATGACGAGCAAGGGGAAGGAGAAGAGAAAGAAGCTCCCGAAGCCGTTGAATTGGAAGAAGAAATCTCATCTGCTCCAAAAAAGAAGCTAACAAACCAATTTAATTTCTGTGAGAGAGCTGCATTAACTTACAGCAATCCTTCAAGAGTAAATTTCAATGAAATGCATTTCGATTTCTAATAATTCACTTTAAACATCAACAGTCAGTCGAAACTCAAACAATTCCTCCACCACGCTCAACTTTCGGAGCCAATGTGTTGCAATGGGAAATTTACGATTCATACACTGAAGACTATGCATTGCAACAGGCGAAGAAAGAAAAGGAGAAAAAACCAACTGGGCGTAAAGAGGAGCGAAAATTCCGGGATGACAAGGCACGTGCTAAAGAGGAGGCTGACCGTAAGCGACTTCAAGCATGTCAAATTTTGGAACGCATGGTCAATCAAAATATTTATGATGAAATTGCGCAAGGTGACACATTTTTTTAATAATTTAATGTGATTTTACAAGTCCAAATAATTTTATTTCACAGATTACAGATATTGGGAAGATCCGTCTGATGAATTTCGTGAAGAAGAAGGCACATTATTGCCTTTATGGAAATTCTCCTATGAAAAAACCAAGAAAATGAATGTAACTGATTTGTGTTTCAATACACTTTATTACGATTTATTTGCAGTTTGTTTTGGCTCCCTGGACTTTATGAAACAAGGCCCTGAAGGCATGGTTTGTCTTTTTACCGTTAAAAATCCGTCATATCCTGATTATCGCATTTCAACTGAAAGTGGAGCCATGTGTTGTGATATTCATCCCAAATATCCATATTTATTGGCAATTGGTATGAATTTTAATGTGAATAATTACAATTTCCCATGAAATTTGAATTATTTTCATGTCAACAGGAATGTACGATGGAAATGTGTGTGTCTACAACTTGCAAGTTGGTACCAAAGACCCAATTTACATGTCTCATGGTGTAAATGGAAAACATTCGGAATGTGTTTGGGAGGTAAATTTTAGTACACTTCATTGAAATTTTGAAAAATTAAATTTCATCAAATTTCAGATTAAATGGGGTCCCGATATGCAAGATGGTGAAATCAATTTTTATTCAGTGTCAGCTGATGGTCGTGTCTTTAATTGGGTCCTCATGCAAAATAAGCTGGCAATTACAACGATTATTACACTTTTCCTTGATAATGGACCAGTCGGAGGCCCAGATGGAAAAAATATTCGACTTAAAGGTAAAATGATGTGAAATTTTATGAATAACGTATAATTTTTCTATGACCATTCAAGGATGTGGCACATGCATGGTATTCCATCCAAATAATCCGGAAATCTTCCAAGTCGGTACTGAGGAAGGTTTGATCTTCAAATGCAGTACAGCTTATAGTTCAAAGTATTTGATGACATATAATGCACACAATTTGTCGGTTCATCGCATGGATTTCAATAAATTCAATTCAAATATCTTCGCTTCATGTAGCGGTGATTGGCGTGTCAAAATTTGGGAGGATAAGAGACCGTGATATTTTTAGATTTTATTTTAAAAATACATGTTTTAATAGTTTTCATTTTAATTTAACAGAGATCCGTTATTTATTTTTGATTTGGGTGCAAGCGTGGGCGATGTAAAATGGGCACCCGATTCAAGCACCGTCTTTGCAGCTGTAACTACCGAAGGAAAAGTTTTTGTATTTGATTTGAATGTCAATAAGTACAAAGCGATTTGTATTCAATCTGTCGTGTCAAAAAAGAAAAATAAACTGACTCGTTTAGCATTCAATCAAAAACTTCCATTTATCATTGTTGGTGACGATAAGTAAGAAAATTCATGGAAATTTTTTTTATATTGACATCTAAATATTTATAGGGGAACAACAATAACCTTGAAATTATCACCAAACCTACGATTGAAATGTAAGCCACCTAAAAAACAATTAGGCTTGGATCAACATGCACTGCAGGAGATGAAATTGGAGCGTCTCCTCTCACTTGTACGTGAAATGCCTGAAGGTGAAACGGTCCGTGACAACGATGACAATGAGGAGGTGGCATCTAATTAAATTTAAAAATAAAATTATGCAATATTATATTCAAAAAATAAAAGAGTTACTTGTTGAATAAAAATAACTTTTGTTTCTTTTCAATTCAATCAACATTCAAATAAACATAAGTCCATTAATTTAAATTTAAACATCTTAATCCATTTTTTTGTATTTGTCGTCACAGCATGAATTTAACGTTATGTTAACTAGAGCACATGTGTGTCAATCAATGTAAAAATAAAGGATTAAGCAAGGTGTTAGGTCTATGAAATTTCTCTTAAACGCAGAAAAAAAACAATTTGCAAGTATAAAAAGCCTCATATCGATAACAATCAATATCAGTTATATTTTAGAACTCTAACGAGCAACAATTATTT
>LN483861.1:0-74575 GCA_900002565.1 Culicoides sonorensis
TTCAAAATTCAAATGAAAATTTTTTAGGCCTCATAATAAATTGAAGCTTCAGGCCCCAAGATTAGTAAATCCGCCGCTGAAAATGAGACACAAAATTTGTATTTGAACAAATCCTTTAACTTTCCTCCATATTTTTATTAATAATATTTTTCATTATTTCAATTTTTTTTTTTAATTATAAATAGTAACTTTTAAATATTTCCATCTTAAAATTAAAACTTATGTTAAAATAGAAACTTTTGCTGTCTTAAAATTATTTATAATAAAAATTTTATTATAAAAAGTATACAAAAGCGTATAATTTTGTCAGTCAACTAAACAAAATTATTTCATTTAAAATTAAAATTAATTAACAAGATTTTATTTAAAATTATTATTAGATTGAATACAAAACAGTTCAAGGAATTGGAATGGATGATTTCAAATATAAATTAGTAGGTCAAAAATTTGATGGTTTCATTGGTCATCGTTAAGAAGGTAATTAAATTAATATATTAATATTTGGTTGATCCACTACATTTCTATCAAATACTGTAAATTTGAAGGTTATATTTTTGTCCTGATAACTGTAAACATCTACAAAATTTAATAATTTTTTTGTTGTTGAAATTCTTACAAGCTAACACAACGATCTGTAAAAGGCTGACCATTAAATTTGCTTTGAGCTATTTCAAGTCATGTCAATATCACGGATTTATTATAAGATTTTTTTTTTAAATGTTTTTAAAAGGGGTTTCAATACACACACAAATTTATAAATTTTTATGTCTTTTGTTTGTGAAGAGCTGCCGTTATAGCAAGTGCTCCACCTGGTATAAATCTCACAAAATTATCACCAGCTAAGGGTCCCAGTGCATACAAATTCTGACTATATTTTAATACTTGATATGTATATTTGTCCACGGCAATTGGATTATTTTTACAATCAACTGGTTTTGTTGGATCTTCTCCAAGTCCAAAACTTCTGTAATACTTCTTTTTTTCATCAATATCTCCTTTGGTTAATAAAAGTGATTTCTTATTATTATTATTACATTGAATTCGTTCATCATGATCACAGATTTTCATTCCCTTTTTACCATTTTTATCACATTTACTGATGTGCTTACACTTGGCACATAAACTCTTTAACCATAGTAATTTCTTTGAAATCACAGTCGCCAAATCAATGTCTTGTGATAGGATTGAGTCATTAATTGAAAGAATTTCTTCACATCGTCGCGATTCAACAGTATTCGAATCTAGTCCAGTTAGGAATCTCAAATCTGGACGTGATCCAATTAAAATTGCACAAAAAGAAACTTCAATTTCCTTCATTTCGAGAGTCTTTAAATGCTGGACAGTGACTTTGTGACTACCAGAGGCAGTTGGAATGGGATACAGGTCAGATATGGTGTGTTCAGAGAGTGGTGTGTAGAGATCATATTTCTTTGATGGGTCTTTCATCATTTTATGTACCTATTAAAATAAAAAATGACAAAATTATATTGAGATTAAATGAAAATTAAAATCGTAACTCACTTCATGATATTCAGGATAAACATTTTCGGGCAGTTGCTTATCAAGGCCAACAGTTCGACTTCGAAATACATGTATAACGGGAATACCAGAGAGACGACATATTGAAACGGCATCAGCTGCCGATAATCCAGCACCAACAATCATAACAGGTTTCAATTTAAGCCGATCAATTGGACGCATTTTTTGCAAGGCATATTCCAAGTGAGGTAATTCATATTTCAGCCAAGGAATTGACAGACCTTCACCACGTACACCAAGGCGATTGGCCAAATCTGATGCTCCATTGGCAAGAACCAAATTTTGACAAACATAGCTGAATGACTTGTTTGTGAGACGATTAAATCTGTAAAATATAAAATAAAATTATTACATGGAATTTCTCCTCATATTTCGATGAAGAATCGATTGAGAGAGAGCAATTTCTGTTATGATGAGTAACTTGAAAATGAAACGATTTTTTTTCCTACAAAATCATATATAATTTTTTTTTCTCCGATAATATTTATTTTTCTTTAAAATAAGCAGCCTTAATCATAATAATAGTTTTTTCATTAACATTTCGATAAAATTTTGTAACTGAGGTATTTCTTTACATATTTTGTGGATTATCAATTATTTTATTGTACAGTTTTTGGTACTTCGATTGTATTTTCAACAAGATGATTTTTGATTGTGTGATGTTTCAATGGCATCTAATTTAAAACTTTTTACTGATCTTTTGCAAAAACAAACGCAGTTCTGCTTGGCAAGTAACATTGAACATAGTTGCGACGTCCATCATAACCTTCGGGAGTTGTTAAATGAACGCAAGTTGTGTCAACGAGATTATGGCCGCCAAAGGCTTCTGAATCTGTGCTTAACACAATACGATAAGCACCTGGAACTTCAACACCTGTAAATTTAATTTAAGATAAATTTTTGAATCACAAAGGAATTTTAAGCTCATACCAATTCTGTAGTCGGTGAAACTTTGGTTCATATGGAAATTAAAGACGAAAAGTAATCCAGCCCGTTCAAATGCAATAATTTTATCTCCTTCATGTTTCCGACTGACATAAGCAGGATCGGAGTCCAACCATCCATAAGCTGCTTCAGTGTGATTCATGGCTTTGTCGAATTCATTGAGGTACTTGTATTTGAGCAAAGGATCATCAACCAAATGCCATTGACGACGTGCATAATGATATGATTCATTGTTACCGATTCGAGGGAAATCCAACCATTCTGGATGTCCAAATTCATTGCCGATAAAATTGAGATATGCTTCACCACCCAGTGCATGTGTAATTAAGCGAATCATCTTGTGCAATGCAAGACCACGATCAATTATCAATGAGGGAGGTGACATTGTCGACATATGTGTGTACATTTCTTTGTCCATCAACCAGAATGCGAGAGTTTTATCACCAACCAATGCTTGATCATGACTTTCTGCATATGCAACAGTTTTTTCCTTCCATCGACGATTTGTAAGAGTATGCACAATATTTCCCATATCCCAATCTTCGTCCTTTTTCTCTTTTAACAGTTCGATCCATTTATCAGGAATTGCCATGCCAAGACGGTAGTCGAAACCAGCACCACCTTCATCAACCGGACGACACAAAGTTGGCATACCTGAGACATCTTCGGCAATTGTTATGATATTTGGATCGATTTCATGTAAAATGTAATTAGCTAATGCCAAATATACAAGTGCTTCTGTATCGACATTAAGTCCAAAATATTCGTTATAATCCCCACTAAAACCTTCTCCGATTCCTCTTGAATGATACAACATTGATGTAACACCATCAAATCGATATCCATCAAATAGATATTCATCATGCCACCATCTCAAATTTGAGAGTAAAAATCTCAACACTTCATATGATGAGTAATTAAATAGACGACTATCCCACAAAGTGTGTTCACCTCGTGCTCCGTCATGGAAATAACAAGAATTTGTACCATCGAATTGATTTAAACCATCCAACACATTTTTACTGGCATGTGAATGCACGACATCCAACAAAACATATAAACCATGTTGATGTGCAATATCAACCATATACTTAAGCTCGTCTGGAGTTCCACATCTACTTGATGCGGCAAAGAAACTCGTAACTTGATATCCGAAACTTGCATAATAGGCATGTTCCATAACCGCCATTACTTGTATGGCATTGTAACCTTGTCTCACGATTCTTGGAATTATGTTATCAGCAAAATTACGATATGTTCCAATTCCAAGTTCTTCTGTTGCAATTCCAACATGACATTCATAAATACGAAGACTTTTGGGTTTTTGTGGTCTTCGATGTCGGAACATGTACTTTTGTGTTGGTGGTGGATGCCATACATATTGCTTAAATGTCACACCTTGATTCGCTTCTTTTGGTGGTTGTTTTACGTACTTTGCCCATGGCGATAAACGATCAACTAAATCACCATTTTGTTTACGTACAATCACCTTAACTTCAGACAAGTGAGTTATTGCACAGGAACCATCATGTTTTGGTGGCAGAACTAATTCCCATTTTCCAAATGGAAGTTTTTTGTATGGAGTTGCTTCCCATTGCCAGTTATCTAAAAAAATAAAATTGGAAAATTAATTTTAATTGAATTTAATTTTAAATGAATCAGTTTCATACTAAAATCCCCTGTTAAATACAATTGTTGTGCGCCTGGTGCCCATTCTCTTGCAATCACAGAATTATCTGATTGGATATGAAGTCCATAATATTTGTATCCTTGTGAAAACGTATTGAGTCCTCCTTCATTTTGCTCGAATTTATTCATCCAGTCTTTGATGCAACCATGTCTAAAAATATCAATCATTTTCATTAATTAAAATTTCACATTTTTTTTCACAGATAAGCGTTAGTCAGTCAAGGTCTGATTTTTTTTAAATTCTTCCTGTCAATGAAAGAGTCTCGGTTATGTAATAATTTGAATTTGAAAAAAATGAATGAAATTCAGTAGATCGTACATTAGAAAAATTATCTTATCAATTTTTTATTTTATAATATGTATAAATTAATTTTACTTATCAAAGAGGTCAGCAAATTTATTGACGAAATGTCATTATTTGGATTTTTGTCTACTTAAACTACCTACCGCCTTAGATACTTAGTTATAATTGACGAGGAAATAGAGAATTTAAGAAAACAGGAATCGTGAAGAGAATGCAAAAGTGCATTTGGGAAATTCATAACAAAAAATTTTGGCAAACCAATGTTGAAAGTTATTTTTGCTTGAACCAGAGCCTCAGAGAAAACTGAGGGATTTTTTTCTTATTAACCCTTTGTCGTTCCATGGGACAAAAAATTCCAGGAGACTTTTCAAAGAAATTTTAAAAGGACATCCACCAAAATAAGGTTCTGTATGCATTTCTATGAAACTTGTACGTATTTTACGTACCAAGAATGACATTAAAATTCGATTGGGTATCAAAGGGTTAACCCTAAATTAAGGTGCATGTCAATCAGACATAATACAGGCGCCAAAAATATGAATGAACTATCTTATTTTCATACAATTTTTGACACATTCACAATCAACATTTGCATTATTAGGTCAAGTCTTATCACGTGCAGCAATAAAAAAAAAGAACAGACTTAAAATAAACAAAATATCAAAAATATTTGATAAGAAATTGTTTTTCTTCACTCCTTTCTAATCTTCTCACTCGAAAATTCTTAGACTTGTCTTTAATTGTCATTTTAATGATCTGGAATAATTCAAAAACCGGTTTAAATTTGTATCCTAGACCCATTTTTGTTTGAATTTTGACGGAAGATTAAATTTTTGTTGATTAAATTCATTTGAAGTGGAAGTTTTTCTTGCAATTATGCTACATACTCAATTATTATCAAAGTTAAATGAATGAAAAAATAAATTCAATGCAAGGAAGTTCATATCATGGTAATAAAATATTAATTAAGGTAATAAATAATTTTGAAATTAAGAAGTGAGAACAGATTTATCATAATCACCTCATTTTTATGCAAGATATGAAAATAGACATCACTGTCTACATAAAAAAAAATTAAAATAAAATAACCTTGATATGACTTTGGATGATTTCTCACATTTTTTTAATAAATTTTTAATGGTTTCTATGATAATTCATTCGAGAAAGAATTCCACATGTTCAATTTCATCTTAGGACCTTGACTTTGCATTTTTCTTTTCTTTTCTATTTTCAATTCAAGCATTTAAATTTAGATTGTTGTCATTTTTTCTTACATTGTAAGTACGTCACTTGTCAATGTACCTGAAAAAAATGTAATTTTACTTACCTTCGCCTGATTTCCTTTTCATGTGGTTTCAAATACGGATCTAAATCAAATAATTTTTGAATATTTTTCACTTCAACTTTCATTGGATCATTTTCCTGCATGATTTTGATGTTAAAATTAACTTTGTTTTATCTCACAAACAACAATAAAAAAAATTTAATTGTAATAAAAATGATTAGGTAACAGTTTTGTAGCGCTCGTATATTTATTGAACTTGACTAGAGAATAAACAGCGAGTAACTGAAGTGTACGATGAAAAATGTTATACCGGTTCCATATGATTCTGCTTTGAATGTATATCAAATGCGCAATTGCGCACTACAAACACATTTCAATACAGAAAAATACATGAATGTGAATTACGTCACACGTAAAGTTTGTGAGTGTATTTGTGAGACCGGCATTTTTGATATTCTCTCTCTCTCTCTCGTGTTTTGTGTTTTCTTTTTCATTATCACAACCGAAATATGAATGAATTGCATAGTATGCGTGAGTTTGCTCCTCTCAATTAAATTCATTCAAAAATTAATTCTTAAATGGGGTGAAAATGACTTACCCTGACACAATCCATTTTGCATCTTTGTACTTTCCTTCAAAATTTTCTCGGCACATTTTAATTGGACTGACACATGTTACAATGGCATCATTTAAAAAATACTTTGAAAGTCCCATTTCTTCAACGTAACTTTCATAATACTCGGCAACACGTGAAATTAGAGCCCTTGTTTCAACTTCCTTTGATAGCTGTTTCTTCAATGACAGATTTCGACGTGGCACTTTATGGACTAGATCATCTTTTTGTTGTAAACTTAATTGTTTTTGTGCGCTACACTTACAACACATTGCTCCCTGTTCCGTTTCATTGTTATTTTGCTGTTCAATGTGAGTCTTACTCATTTTTTCACGTAATTCTGTACACTTTTCACAACGATCTGAATTTATGTGCATTTCAATGTCTGAATTTCTTTCATCTTCTACTTGATGTCGTTTATCCCATTCATTAAAATCTGAACCGGGCAACGACATCCATGCAGCAAGCGATAATGTACGTAAATTTGGATCCATTCTATGCCAACTACCACCTGCTGGCCCACGGCCAATTACGATATGATCAATCTGTAAAAGAAAAATTAAAAATATAAATACAATTACTTTTATTATTATTATTATTACAGTTATTTGTAGGCAATTTAATGTAAAAAAATATTTCGATATTTGATTTCCATTTCCTTGATTTGATTTGAATTGAGTTGAGTTTTCTTTATTTTTGTATCACACTTGACATTTTGCACTCTCAAGTAAGCTGTAGAGTTGTAATTTTCTTTAATCAAGCCGATTATTCTAGAAATCTAGTAGTAGAGCTATCATTAAATGTAATTACAATGGTAATAAAAGTCATTATAAAAGTATTATAAAGTGCAACGATTCTTTACAAGGTCAAGAATTTCATGACTCAGCATAATTATTTTAATTTTTTTTTAAGTTGATTGATATTTTGCTGATAGAAGTGCATTTTATGTAAAAAAAAATTGGAAAAAAATTATAAGTTTAGGTTTTTTGACATTCTATTGAAAATTACATCTGAGAACAATTCGCTTAAAATTTTCATCTCGTATGTTAGTTTTTGATTCAAGGTCACTCTTGAGAAATTAAAAAAAATCTCTCTTGAAGGCCCATGGACCGATTACGGGCCAAAAATCGAGGTCTAAACCGAAAGGTGCAGCCCTTCAATTCAAATTAAATCTCAATTAAAGTCAAAATCCGTTGGATTCGATCTCAATTCATAAATTAATTTTCTAAAGTTCACACATTGACGCCAATTAAGTTCAACGATCTGTACAAGAACATTTTAATTTTTACACAACATACTAAAAACAAAAAATTACACAACATTCATGTCATCCTTGACAACTACTAATTATCGATTATGTAAACTTATAATTGACTTAAAAGTTCTTTCAATTAATCCAATTCAACTGAAATTCAAAATTTCTAATTAAGCTTAAAGCCAAAAAGGTAACGCTTGATATGAATTTCAAATTTTAACTCACAAAATTCATTACAAAATCTCATTTCATTGTGCATCAACATACAAATTTTATAGAACAGTCCAAAACTAGTTCATAGCCAAAAACTAAATTAAATGAAATTATAAAATGCATAATGTTTAGATGTTCTCTGACGTTAATCAAAGTTTTATTTATTTTTTTTATTTTAATTTGTATCTCACTCACATCTGAAATCTATTTTAAAAAAGTATTTATTTGAACACTCATCTTAGTACAACATTGAATCACATTTAACATTAAATTATAAATCGAGGAATGTAAAACACACACAAAACAAAGCGCCCTAGTATGACATTTTTGTTAATGTAATTTATTGTTAAAAAAAATGCATTTTATTGTGTTATTATTTGAATTTGAATTAAATTTCATTTTTAATTTCAATTGTTTTAGAATTCAAATTCATTTAATTGAGACAAGGTTACGAAAAACAAGACTTTTGGCAATTTTACCGTGTATTTTATGCAAAAAATAACAATAGAAGACACCTTTTGAATGTAAAATTGAAGTGAAATGTCATAAAGTTAGGTGAAAATACAAAAAAACGGAATTTTTGGTTGATTTTGCATAATTTGATGTTTAATTTCATTTAATTTACATTTGGGATGAGAGAATCTGATAAATTTGATGTGATTTGAACCTTAAATAAACAGAATTGACCCTCATTATAAGTGACAGAAAGGAAAACAATCGTTATGATCCTTGTCTAGCAAAATTTATTCATGTGTGAACTTACAAATAATTTTAATGACCTCTTCTATAAATATTCACAACCGTTTTTCTTATCAATTATCGGAGATGTGTTTATCTGTTTATTATTATTTTTAAAGAAAACAACGCATTTTTTTCGATTTGAAGACAGTAAATGCGCATTTGGGATCAGTTAATGGGACTGTTAAGAATTTTGAATTTTTCTTCTCCTCTTCACTCTCTGCCTCTCTCGAGGAGAAGAGAAAGAGAAAAAAGAGAGAATAAGAAATCTGAAAGGCACAGAGACTTACTTAAAATTTAAAATGCACGTTGAAAATCATCAAAATTTTACTTTCTTCCATTTTTTCTATGTCATAAAAGTTTTTTTTATTCAATGAAGCATAAAATATTGATAAGTTGACAACAAAACGTAAATAAATCGTCCAATCTTATCTACTACAATAAAATAAGAAGAATATTAAAGTGTCTCAATTATTACTTGTTTATTCTGAATAAAAACCTCATACGATAATCGATCACAACAGAGATTATGCAAGACTTGTATTGCTTTTATTTTGGAGGCATGACATGCTAAATTATTATTACTTGAACTTGAATGTTCGATTCACACGCCCCGAAATTGCACGCAATAAATTGATAAGTTTTTATGATTGACTTATTTTTAACTGATAATAATATCAATCGATATTTTTTTTATTTTATTCATTTATTTATTCATGATTAAAAATATTTTAATAAAAAAATAACACAATACCTCTTTATCTGGATGGAATTTGTACTGCAACATTGAGGGCATTTGCATGCCCAAGTCAGCATTAGGATTTTGTAAGCTGTCCAACTAAAACAGTAATATTTTAAATGAAAATTAATTGAATTGAAGTAAAATTACATGACATACCAACAATGAAACTGGATTCGTACTACGTCCCTCGATGCCATCAGCCAATTCAAATAAATCTTGTTCAACTAAACTTTTTGTGCCATCAGCATGATTCAATCGAGCTTGCAGCAGTTCATCTGGATGTTTAGCTGTCTTTTCTGGTATCCAATAAGGCCAATGACCTGACAACATGTATGATAGTGATATTCCACTTGGGCCATTTCCTGTTAAAATGAAAAAAAGAAATAAAATGAAAATTTATCAATGAAATGAAATTGAAAGGTTTGAAATTTAAAATCATCTCAAATTTCAAAGTATCTCAGTGACCTTACAATTCGGTTGTATAACATTTTCTCGAACAAATTACACACTTTTTGATAACGTAAACAAACATTGATCTGATACTTTCATATAAAATTCATATAAATATTTTTCTTATCGTTATACATCCTTACATACACAGACACAGTCAACGTCATTCACAAAAACTTAAAATAAAAGTCTCAGCCGGTATCCAAATGAATAAATAAATAAACAGACTGTTTTAGTATAAATTAAAAACGTGACTTCATCGTGATTTTTTTTCTTCCTTTAATCGAAAAATGAAATGTTTAAAAATTAATTTAATTGTAATCGAAATCTGAAGTATTTCATTAAAAACGTTAAAATAAATTTAATTGCTTATCCTGCATGACTTAACGAAAAAAAAACGATGAATCTTAACACAAATAAATTAAAAATTTATTGAAATTCTTTTTAAATTCAACTTGTTTCAAGTATCTTGTAGGAAACGGAAATTTCCGAGATAAAAACTTGTTTAAATGAGAGAGAGAAAAATCTTTGTCACTGACCAATGTATATTTTTCGGATATTGTATGATACAAAAATTAGTGTCATTTTAATTAGCGTGTCGGGGGTTGGCAGTTCGATTCTCGCTCCGGCCATTAAACTTTATTATCTCATATGTCCTTTTTTCCGGCTAATCAATTTAAGTTAAGGGCTAGATAAAGGTGGCGCCTGCTTGGGATGACCGGATAAAAGCTAAGACCCTCGGATGATGATAACGGGTATGCACAATGGGCCCGACTGATGGCTTCTAAATCTGGTAAATCTGGTCTGATCTGAACTTCTAATTTTCATGATGCAAGGCCCCAATTTTGCTTTTTCTGATTCAATATTGTCGGTAAATTTGAGTTACCTGATAGGATATTTTTTTTTTAGGATTTGAATCATGAATATGGGTATGTCACTTAGCTCGATTGGTAATTTCATGGGTGTTCGCCCTAAAAATCGCTCTTGAACTAAAACATCTAACGACTTGAAATTTTTCACCGACCCCAATTTCACTTTCATTAAATAATTTCAATAAATAATTTCAATAAAATTTTAATTTAAATAAAAAAAAAATAAAAAAATCATTTAAACTCACCAATTATAACAACATCCTTATAAATTGTACCTCTTGGTAGGTGCTTATTATTGAGTATAT
Source organism: Culicoides sonorensis (assembly GCA_900002565.1). Taxonomy (NCBI): domain Eukaryota; kingdom Metazoa; phylum Arthropoda; class Insecta; order Diptera; family Ceratopogonidae; genus Culicoides; species Culicoides sonorensis. Next base: position 10,951 of record LN483861.1, read on the forward strand.
CTTTCATTTTGATTTCCAGTTAATGTGACGCAATTCACTTTTTTAATTTATTAAATTTTCTTCTCCAATTTCAATTAAACTCCAACAATTTTTTTCAATTTATTTCAATTTTTCATTTCAATTCTGTTGATTTATGAATTTTTAATTTTATCGATCCAATCTTCACTGTTAACTTTTTAATGTTTATATTTTACTTTTATGTGTATCGTTTTGATTTTGATTTTAATTTTAATTTTATATTAAATTTTACTTCTTTTTAAGTTTCTTCAAGTATTTTTATCACTAAATTATTAATCTGTAATGAAAAATAATATGAAATTAATATTTCGTAATAATATTTAATTTTAATGATGATAAGTGATAATTGTAATTGAATTTTGATCACTTTTAATTATTATTATTATTATTATTTTAATTTAAATTTCATCAAATATTTGTATTTTGTATTTTATTGATATACATTTTATTAAATTTTTTATAATAAAAATATTTTTGTTTTTTTTTAGTTTTATAATTATAAGATAAGAAAATGTTATTTCATATATTTCTTTTTAATGTATTTTTATTATAAAATGTTTGAATTTATATCTTTTCAATGAAATTATTCAAAAAATGCACTGAAATCAATAAAAATTATTCAAAAAATGCACTAAAATCAATAAAAATTTGTTGTTGATGTATTTTTTTTTATCAAATATGTAATAATTTATTTTTCTGGTGTAAATTATTTTATTTTAAAGTTCAATTTTCAATTCAAATCATGAGATAATTATAATAATAAATATTTAATTCAAAAAAAAAATCTCAATACAAATATTATTACATTTATTACTTTACTATGATCATTAGTCAATTTGTCGTTTCATTTTTTTTTATTGTATTTATATTTTTTATTTATATTCTTCCTTCCCAAATGAGCATCAATGTGTACTTTACACTACCGTTTCCGACAACCGACTGATTCATTTCGTAAACATGTTTATATTCTTATAGTAGGTATATAAATATGTATATAAAATGTAATGTGTAGAAAAATTCAGTGCATTTTGTATTAAAAAGATATTTATTTATATAAATTTATATGTATAGTATACTTGTTGTATGTTGTATGGTGAAGAAAAAAATTTAAATGATATGTACTCAAAATACATGTTTTGTATAATTAGAATTAAAGGTGAATATTTTAAGTGGATATCTATGTTGAAAGAGAATGAAATTGTGTCTATTTTGACTATGATATGTGCTTTGATGATGGTTTTGAGTAACGAAAGAGGTTGAGTTGAGATCTTATGAGAATTTAAGGCATTCAAATCTGAGAAAAAGAGCCAGAGAGTGAGAGGTAGAGTGTGAGAGAGAAATTTCATGCTCCTTCAACTTCGATTTCATCTAAAATGTATACTAACCATAAGCAAGCAAGCAAGCTTCTACTTGTAATAATGATAACCAAAGAATAGACGAATAACGATACGATCAGCTATTTTTGTGACGTTGATGATGATTACACTGTTGCTTGTATCTGTATCTGTTATCTTATTTTATCAATGTGTTAGATTTTTTTATATTCAATTCACTTTTAATTGTAACGCCACTCAATTCCACTGAAATCGATTATTAGCCCCAAGACGTGCCACTTAAGTGCTTGTGAGAATCAACTGATAAAACTAAAGTCGGTGGTACAAAAAACGGGCTTAGGTTTTCATTTCTTATCGTTATCATGTTTACAGATTTTTTATTTATTTTGCAATTAAAAATATAATCAGGAAGAATTTTTTATAGTAATCAGCGTCGACCTCGCTCAATATCACGGTTGTTATCCTGAAAAGATAAGAAAAAAAATTAAATAAGTTTCAATTGAACAAGTGCAATATCAATAAAATTGTTATAAAATAAAATTTAAAACGAATAAATTAATTTAAATCTTCAAATAGATAAAATTCAATTCATGAGATGACGAGTCATGTGGTGTCAAACGCATTCACGTTTTAATGTCTCATGTGAAATTAAAATTAATATTATCATCAAGTTGAATAATTTTGAATTATACTGTTTTGATATCATTTAATAATTTAAAATTAAAAACCACACATAAATCATTCTTTATTACATTGAAATACAAACACATACACGGATATGATGAAATTCTATTAAAAAATGTAGAAAATGTGATAACGATTTTTTTATTTTACTATAATCATTCATGTTTATTTTAATTTTAAAAAAATTTAAATGAAAAAAAAAATTATAGATATTTCAGACATAACAACAAAAAAAAAACATTCAAATTTGATATGTGACGACCCTCATCAATTCTTACATGACAACAAGAGATCAAAAAACCACACATATGAGGAGATCAATGTCTAAATAGATACGTAACACACAAATCTAGACGATTCTTCTCTCTCTCATTTGAATCAAATTATTATCATTTGAATACATTAATTGAGCAAATCTATCAGTGAATCATATTTTATATATTTTTTTTTTATTTTAATTCATTTGATAAGAATATCAATTGAAGTGTGTATATGAGGGTTCGATTTCTGTATGATGTACGTACGTACATAGAGTGTAAGTGACGTTTTTTATTGATAACACGGTTCTTCAGAAGAAAAAATTATATCAAAACCAAATGATAAAATGACATGACTCAAAAATGGAGTCTCCTGGTCATTTAATTACTGTAAATTTTCACTCATCATAATTATATTTGAATAAATATAAAATTTATATGATTTTCGGAAATAAAAGAGAAATAAACATAAATATTACGATCACATTTCACAATTAACTCGCTATATGAAATAATATAAATAAAATAATAATAATAAAAGCAACAAGTAGGTGTGAAAAAATTGATGATTTTTCGATGCTCTTATTGAGTTCTTAAAAACATTTCGCGTTAAAATCAAATTCGTTTATTTTTGTTTATTATGTGTCTATTTACAATAAATAGAATATACCAAAAAATTTCGTAAAATCGATAAAACCCATTAAATGCGAGAGACCTGATAATCCAATTTCAATTTTAAATTGGATTTCCATTGAATTAAAAGTCATTTTGATCAAATTTTATTCGATTTCTTTTGAATCACAATAAACGTGTGACTTGATTTTGCCTATTGATGCATGTACTCAATGAATCAGAATCAGAAAAACTCCTGTTTTTAATATTTATAGTCAAGGTTACTCTGTTTCCTGGAAATATATCAATAATTTACTATTAACACATTTAAGATGAAAATATAAAATTATTTTTATTTTCAGTTAATATATGTCATTTATCATAAAATTGTATATTTATCATGTGTGAAGAGGGCACATTTACTTACGTCTCATTTAGCAAATATTGGTTATCGTGGTGCTTTAAAATATAAGATTAAAATGTTTTTTAAATTGTAATGATGATCTTTAAAAATATTATTGTGTAAATATTTGATGATATTTATTGTGTGTTTCGGATAAATTTTGGTTTCGTAAATTCAGTTTGCTAGTCTGTTTGTTGGCAGTTCGACATGGATTGTTACAATTTGATGAAACGCACAGTTGCAGGAAGTATCTGGCAGTCTAAAGAAATTTTGCACAACGCGGGTGGTACTCTGGAGTTTGAGTTCTCGTCGTAGCAGGTCAATTGCTCAAATGTATTTATCACCCCGTTTGAATTTTAATATCTCTACTATGGTCGTCTCTTTTAAGTTCAGAGCCCAGATTAAACCGATCGATTCATTCATGAAAGTGGCATAGCTAACAGTCAACAGGATTGAGGATTTTGATAGAGATAAATCCAAGATTTTCACAGTCTGTTCAGGTGATTTTGTCTTCAGTATCATGACCTCGCCTCTCATGAATCTCATGTCAGAGGTTCCATTGAATTGGCTCTTGAAACAGTTAAAGACAGCCATTCACAGTTAACTTTTTCAAATTTTTTAAAGTTATTGCCTTGCTCTTACGGAAAAATTTGTTGGATAAGTGTTAAGTATATTTGTTTTATAACCATTGAAACTAATTAATGTACAAATTTAAAAGATTTATTAAAAATCATTTCAAATTATCTTAAATGAGATCGTTTAGCAATTTAATCTTAAATTTCTGTTTCTATTTCACTGATTTCTATAAAAATTTAATAATTTCCTAGAATTCAAAAATAAGTAAAAAAAAATATATTTGCTTATAATATTATCATGTTATTCACCTCTCGTGTCACAATTTTAATGATATTCATATAAGAACAAATACTTGATGATAAATTTTAACATATTTTACCATACCCCAAAAATGCTGACTATTTACCTTACAATCAAGTTTCTTGTCATACGTCACACCACTTTATCATATATGAATAATTCATTAAATTTCTGCACATAAGGATAAAAAACTGCTTATTTAAATGTAAGTTCTTCAAGTTCTCAAACTAAATATTTGTCAGTTCGTCTCAAAAAAAAAATCAAAGACATAATTTAAAAAAATTGTAAAGTAAATTAATTGTAAAATAAAATATCACTTTGAATTGTCCTTGTAACAAAACAATTACATTCCTTTGTCACAATAGTCTTAAATTTATGTTGATTTTCTGTAAAAAGAACTTTGAAATCATAGTTGCATTAAATTTATTGTCTTATTCTCATTTAAATGATAAATCTTCTTATTTAAATTATTTTATGTTAAGTTTTTATTTACACTTGAGTCATAATTAATAATCATGATTCAGGTGATTTTGCTCACTAAAATTTTAATTGTTTAGTTATAAATGAATGAAAATGTCTGAATTAGCGATTAACTGTGATGAAAACGACAAATAATTAAATAAACAAATTGAAGCGAAAAACAAAGTATGACCTTGATCCAAATCAAAATGTATTTCAATTAAATTTATGATATCAAAATTACATTAAAGTGACAGAATTAAACTTTTTGTCTAAGTCATAATAAATTATATTCATAAATTTTAAAGGAAACATGACATCAATCAGTCAAGTTTTATGATAAATTTGACTTTTCTTATATAATTTTTCATTTTAATCTTCTTACAATCATTACTTTTAATTTTTTTGTGATTCTTAACTCATTAATGAGGCCATGATTTCATATCGATGTTAGAAAATTATGAAAAATAATATCAATTGTAATGATGACTAAGCATTTTTCATTACCTTCATTCTTGTACGATAAAAAAATCCTTTAGTTTCATTACAACTATTATTTTATCGATTATTTATTTAATGAGTCACACGAACTAATGTATATTTAATTAAATCCAGACAATTTAATTTTTTATGTACTATGTTTTTTGTTGTGTTTAATGGATTTTACATGTAAATTATCTTCATTTTCATTTTAATTTCATTTTTATCAGCATTTTTTTCCTTTAAGTTATCATTTGTGACAATCATGATGTCTATCTACCAAACCCACCCTTTATCTATCGGATCATGTTACAACTGACTGACGGATGAAAAGTTTATTGTAATGTGTTGGTGCATAGGTATCAAATTTTGTTGTGACATTGTAACATGTAATTTTACCTTGAAAGGACACGTCGTGTGATTGATATGCAATGAATAGAATTTGAGACTATTGAAGTGGGAATCCTTATATTGGTGAAAATTGGTGGTATAGTCATGAAATGAAAATATATACGAAACATTTGACCTTGAGACACCTTAATTACTCTCCAGGCTCAACATTAGTAGTGAACGGCTCTTTTTGATCGTAATTTTTCAATAAACTGTCAAAAAATCATGTTTATGGCCCTATGTGAGTTGACTTTAGACAAAAGTTGTCTTGTAAAGATGAAATTTGAACTGGCACAGCTCACGGTTACGTTTAACAGCCCTCATTTAAATCAACGCGATCTATCATATTTGATTTAACACCTCAATGAACATGATAGAATGACCTATTTTACAATGAAAATTCACTGTAAACGTCAATTTTCATTTAATATTTCATCGCAAATATTATTGTTTGCTTTGGATGTTTTTCTGACCTCATTTACTTTCATTTGTTGTCATAATTTTCCTAGAAAGGTGATCAATATATTGATTTATGTTATTTTTTCATATAACACAGTGTACAAATGACTTTCATCCTCATTTTATTTGTAAACAATAACACTAAATTGAATATTCTTGTGATATTTTTTCATTTCAAATCATCAAAAAAGAACTGTTTTGACTAAATCTTGTCATGTTACTTGTATATAACAAAAAATATGTCAACTGAAGAAAATTATTTCACAATGAGATCTCTTTTACAAGCCCACACACAATCACAGTTTATGTTTGAAGGTAGTTCAATGGCTTCAAATAATTGCGATACAAAAAATTTTCTTTTTCAAGTCTGGAATTCAACTCAAATATTTTCGTTTTTTTTTTTTACTTATTATAAACAAAAGTGGTTGCTCAATAAATAAAAACGAATAATAAAAAAGTAAACGATACAAGAAAATGAAAAAAAAAATGTTGACTCTCAAATATTGGTATTGAAATACTTCATTGAACATTTGCTATGATGACGGTAATCAGCTAAATGATTCTTAAATTGAAATGTAAACAAAGGTAAGAAACAAAAAAAATTCTATGCTATTAATGGAATTATGGTAGTTTTATTGTAAAGTAATTGATTTATTGTAGGAAATTATTTACTATCAAAATACCGGAAACGATACAATTAAAAAGATTTCATTACAATAAGGAAGTTTACATGTGATTTGTATCAATTTCTATCTCTCAATTCTCATTTTAAACAAATTTGAGTGATAATGATGATACAAAAATAAAATTTGTGGGCACGACCGGTTATAAAAAAAAATATGTTGAAACATGTGAATTTTTTTATTTTGAAAATTCGATAATAAATTTACATACATTTATATAAACAGAAGAAAAACGTGTCAAAATTACGCAATATTCTGACACAATTTTATCTTTTTAATAGTGCTTTGATCTATTTTTAAGTTTCATTTTGCCGAATAATCTAGGTCTAAGAAAAGATTCAAGTGACTCATGCTCTTATGTTCGAAGATAATCATGTTGAAATATAATTCGATGTTAAATTCAACTAATTACGAAATTTAAGATGAAATTTTATGATGATTTCAAGGAAAGATACCTTGATCGCTTTTTTAAAAATAATAATAAAAATCAGGTCAGCTTAAGTGAAAATAGAAATTTTCGATTCAAATTCATGCCACAAATTTATTTTAATTTAATTTAAATGCAGTAAAAAAAAAATGAGATTGATTATGAGGAAATGTTGAGTGATTCACATTTAAAATACATCTGATATGAAAAAAATGCGCCTTTAAAACTCGGTCACTTCAAAGCCAGTGAGTACGTATCTGCAATGTTCATAAAATTTCAGGACTTAGTTTAGTATGTTTTGATTCTTATCCTATCTGGGGACTCGGACCGTAACTAAAAATTACGATAAAAACCGTTAAATTTTTATCTTTAAATTTATTTTAATTTTTATGGCTTAAATTAAAGTTTTATGTCAAAATAAAATTAAAATTAATTCTCTGAACTGTGGGAATTACACATATTCCACGAATTACAATGACGTGCGCAAGCTGTTTGAGTTGATTAAACTCCAAAGAATATGAATTTAAATAAAAATAGAAAAACCAGTTTAGTTGACAAAGAAATGAGAATTAACGTTAAAAAAAATTAAACTTGTTCGTAAAGAATGCACAAAAGCGCACTTTTTGGTTAGTTTAGGTTTTACAAGGACACCACCGCGACCTCAAAGAGTCATATTGTGGTCAAGCGATTTTTTATTTTGCATCTTATTAAAGAAAAATTGAGATTAGATACAAATTTTTCGAAAGATTCGTTCAAAAACGAAAACTTATCTGGGAACGCAGAAACACGGAAAGCTAAATTTTGACAGATAATTGACAGTTGACGGAAAGGTCAAATGTCATCAACTTATCGATGTTCTTGTGCTGATTCCGTCACTTGAAAGTCACTCACTGACACATTTCACCATATTCGGACCTTTCAAAGCATTTTTTCATCAAAGAAATCGTAAAAAAGACAACGAAAGTGGAAGTAATAAAAATATAAAATAAGAGTAAAAACGTGTTTTTTAAATTAAAATAACAAGGCAATAAATTTATAGATGTTGATAATAATTATAATAATAATACAATTCCACTACATTACAATTTATCATTATTATTATTCACACTCACACTGACCTTGAACTTGAAAAGTGGGAGAGAAATTATAAAAAAAAAGTTATCTATGAAGCATACCTTGAAAAGTATGTCCATAAGTGAATTTCCATCATCATATTAAATGAATAAATATATGAAAAGAAAAAAAAAATCAAGTTAACACCTTTTTCATGTTCTATCACAATAAAAATAACAATTAAAGTAATGAATTTTTTATTTAAAGTAATAATTATACAGTTTTTGATTGAAAACACCATTCAATGAATGGAGACGACTGGTTTTTAAGAAAATAAACACCGAATGATGAATTATAAACAAAATTATCTGGAAATTCATTCTCAACCCACTCTGAAATGAAATGAAATTAAGATGACAAAATGTTATGAAAAAGTTTTTCTTCATACATTTGATTGCTTCACATGCTATTTTTTTTTTGTTTTCATGAAAGATGTTTAATTCTAAACAAATTAAGATTTTCATTTAAAACAGTTGCCAAAAAATCTCACATATTTTGCTACATTGCGATTACTTTTTTTTGGTTATTTGCAACAATAATGTAAGAAAATAAAATTACACAATATTTTTTTTTTTAATGTATCGCAAGTGCACACACGCAACACACATTTTCATTTCGAACAACAATAATAAAAAAAATAAAAGAATTTAATTTAAATGTAATTTTTTTTTGTTGATTTGAAATGTAATTGATAAAATTACCTTGAATCACAATAAATTTTTCCTTTTCATTTAACTTTCTTTTATTTCACAATAGAAAATTTAATGCAAATGTGTCACTAATCCTTTAATCAATATTTTTACTATTATGTGATTTTTTTTTTCAATGTATCGTAACTTCAAGAATTGCATACATTAAATTTTCATACACATGCTCCTTATTATTTTTTTTTTGCTATGCTGTTTTGAGGTGTTTGTTTGGCTCTAATTCATTGTTTTATGTGATAATGATTTTTTTTATCCTTTTTTTAATTCAGCTTTGAGATTGTGATGTTTTTTCATAATTGAAATATTTTACTGATGATTACACAATTTAATTGAGGTCTCATTTAAATTTAAATACAGTTTTTCATTGAAAACTTTAAAAAATTGGTGGAGTTGAAAATTTACCGAGTTGATTTGTTTTTATATGACTCAAAACTGTATGATAAAACAAAACATTTTCAGTTGTCAACGTTTGACGTTTATTGAGGAATTCAAAAATTGACTGTTTGAATTCTTGCGTTGAGAAAAACCGTTAAGATATTCAAAGATGAAAAATTAGACGAAATCATATTTTTTTAAAACGTTACTGTTTTTTTTGAACATTTTAAGCTCTCGAGGTTCTTGAGCTTGACATTAAAATGTCTTCAATGGATCAATCTTTAATTTTGGACGACATTTCAGTGTCAGAGTGAAGATCATGTCAAAAGGATAACACTTCAATTTATTCAAAAGTAGGTACAATTAATTTTTTTTTTATTTTTCTCTTAGAAATTATTCAAGCAACATTTTCTTTGAAATAATAATTAAGTTTGAAGTCACACGAACAAAGAAATTTCAAATTGGTGATGTTGTTATAAAAATGTATGCCTAATAAACGCTTCCCTGATCAGTCTGATGATTATCCTTATTTTATTTTATAATTTCATGTTGTATTTAAATTTAATTTGGAGTTGCATCGGGATGTCTTTCTAAAATCATTGCAACTCCTTGACCACCTGCTGCACATGCAGCTACTAATCCTACTTGTCCATCTTCACGAACTAGACGATTTGCCTAAAAAATATGAAATTTAAAAATAAGATTGTAATTACATCTAATTCTGATATTTTAGTGGATTTTTCTTACCGTATGCATGCAAAGTCGAACACCAGTGGCTGCAAATGGATGTCCAATACTGAGAGAACCTCCCCAATTGTTCCATTTACTTAAATCAACACTTCCTACTTTTTCATTAAGGCCCAAGTACGTTTTGCAGAACCAATCTGAGTCGAGAGCTTTGAGATTGGCACAAATTTGACCGGCAAATGCTTCATGGATTTCCCATGCATCAATGTCTTTTATTGTTAAATTTGCTTTTTTCAATATTTTTGGAATACCATAAGCGGGTCCTAATAACAACTGATCAATTGGATCTTGTGACACATATAAGAAGTCTCGTAAGTAAGCTTTTGGTCTAAGACCCAATTCCTTGGCTTTGGCTTCAGTCATAATCATACATGCCGAAGCACCATCTGTGAGAAATGAGGCATTTGCTGCGGTAATTGTTCCATGTGGCTTCACAAAAGCCGGCTTCAATTTTGCAAGTTGTTCCTTTGTACTAACACGAATTCCATTGTCCTTATCAACTAAAGCATCAACTCCCGACACTTTCATTGGCACCAAATCAGTTAAATATCCGGCCGTTTCAGCTTCCTTTGCTTTTGTGTGTGATCTTAAAGCGTAATCATCCTGTTCTTGACGTGACACTTTAAATGAAGCAGCTAAACGATCAGCTGAGTGTCCCATTGTTTCACCTGACGAAAATTCGGCAACAGCTGGAAGTTCGGGGGCGAGAAAATCAGGACGGAAGGTTGCCAAAAGTTGAAGACGTTGCATGGGAGTTTTAGCTTTGCTGGCTCTCAACATAAGGGAACGCATTTTACGACTATGACGAATTGGGACATCGGACATGAATTCAACACCACCTGCAACAATGACGTCATATGTACCGGTAGCAATCAAACCAATACCTGTTGTAATTGCTTGATTGGAACTAATGCAAGCCATTGTCACAGTATGAGCAGGAGTTTTGTTACTAAAACCAGCACTCAAAGCAGCTTCACGACCAATATTTGATGTTTTCACTTCTTGAATTACTGTTCCGTAAACAATGTAATCAATGACTTCCTTATCGACACCGGTTTTTCTCAAAAGTTCTCTGAAATGTAAATGAAAAAATTAACCGTTTTCGACTTAAATGAAATCTTTCATATGAATCTTACAAAAGTGAATGCCTTGCAAGCTCATGTGGCATCAATTTCGAGTACTGAGTTCCAGACATCAAAAATGGTGTCCTAACTCCATCCACTAAAACAATATTTTTCCCTGTCTTATCTGTGACTTTTGCTTGCCGTGGAGTCCAAAGATCACTCGTTGTGCTGACACCTCGGACCGCTTCAAATCAAAAATATAAACAAAAATAATAAGGAAATTTGTTATTGTTTTAAATTTAATATGAGATAACAATCAAATCAAAATAATGAAGGTGTAAAGTGTAATAATTGGACTTTGAACCCTTCACTTAAAAATTGTAATATGCAAAAAATTCCTCAATAATTTCAAATTTCATCAAAGAAAATTCATTTTTAAAGTGATCTTTAATCAAAATTAGTTGAATTTTCCTTGAAATCCAGCATTTCAGGGGCTTAATTGCATAATAAATTGTTATTTCGGGACTCACCATTTTTGTAAACAGCATTCGAAAGTCCACTTAATTTAACGAAATTACTCAAATAGGCAGCCATTGTAAAATTACTCGAGAAATGCAAAAATAATATTTTTTTAAATTTAATTTGAAGCTAATTGAAGTGCTTCTCCTAATTTAAAATTCTTCACTGCTGATTAAATTCAAAATAAAATCAAGAAAGTTTTGATTGGAGTGTGACGACGATGTTGGATCAAAATGAAAATCAAACTGTTCCATTTTCATGTCACTCTTGTTTTGACGTCGCCACGTAAGAAATTAAAATTTAATCTTGTAAAAAAATTATTTCCTGATTTTAATTGAATTTTGTAATAAATTATTTGATTGGTGAGTAAAATGAAGTGATTTAAGTGTAATTTTATGGTTCAATTTGTTAGAAAAATATGAAATTGAAGAAGGAAGTCCTTGAATAAATTTGCAATTTGCGATTCAATTCGGCAAAATATTCACAGACTTCCTGGGAAATTCATAAATTGGGAGTTCCTTGCTCTTTTTTGATGAATTTTACTGAATTTATCTGACTCTATGGTATTTCAATTTGTTAACTGTTGAAAAAATTACGATTTATGATAATTTTCACGGGAATTGCAAACGCTGACATCATCAAATTTAATTGAGTCGATTTGGTCTTATCATTTATTTATTTACATTTTTAACTGTTTTCATTCTCAGCTAACAATTTTCCGATAGCCTTGAAGAAAACGAAAGTCAACAAGAATGAAGATCAAGGAATTGCAAAAGACAGTCAATGTCGCTTGGTCTCCAGTTCAGCAAAATCCTATTCTCCTGGCGGCTGGAACATCGGCCCAACAATTAGACGCATCTTTTAGTACAAGTGCAACCCTGGAAATATATTCAATTAATTTGTCTGATCCTGGTTATGAATTGGAACTTAAGGGATCAAGTGCCAGTCAACATCGGTAAGATTTACTGTCAGAATTTTGAATGTCATTTGTAATTTACTTACATTTTTCCTTTGAATAGTTTCAATAAAGTGGTGTGGAGTCATCATGGATTTGGGACCCACCATCCAAGTGGATTAATTGTAGGTGCATGTGAAAATGGTGTTGTCCAGGTATTTTCTGCCTCAAAATTGCTTAACGGCGAAGATGCACTCATAGGTCAACAAGGCAAACACAGTGGATCTGTATCAGCGATAGATTTCAATCCATTTCAAGCCAATTTACTTGCAACTGGTGCTGCAGACTCAGAAATTTTCATATGGGATCTCAATAACATCTCGACTCCAATGACACCTGGCACTAAAATCACGCCAAACGAAGATGTGCTCACTGTTAATTGGAATAAGCAAGTTCAACACATTTTAGCGACAGTTCTCAGTTCCAAGTGTGTCATTTGGGATTTACGTAAAAATGAGCCAATTATCAAGTTGCATGACACACAATCACGTGTCAGATGGCGTGCTCAGCAATGGAGTCCTGAAGTCTCGACACAATTGTGGTTGGGAAGTGAAGAAGACTCATCGCCATCAATGCAATTGTGGGATTTGAGATTCGCAACTGCCCCAGCTAAGACAATTCAAATTCATCAGAGAGGTGTTTTGGGTTTGTCTTGGTGTGCAAAAGACACTGATTTAATGGTGTCTTGCGGTAAAGATAATAAGATTTTGTGTTGGAATCCCAATTCAGAAGCACAGGAAGGTGAAATTTTATCAGAATTAGCAACAACAAATCAGTGGTGTTTCGATGTTCAATGGTGTCCAAGAAATCCTGGAATTATTGCAGGGTGTAGTTTTGATGGAACTGTCTCATTGTACTCATTATTTGGCGGAAGTGTATCAGCAACACAGACAACAAGTAAAATTGCGGATTCATTTCCAGGCATGGATCCAAATCAAGTTGCGCCTGTACCGCAGACAAATGTCCATCATGAAACTAATGATTTAAGGAAACCACCAAAATGGTTAAAGAGGCCTATCGGAGCGAAATTTGGGGTAAGACAATTTTTTTTTAGTTTAAATTTTCAAATTTAACGGTTCTTTTCTTTCATTGTAGTTCGGTGGAAAATTATTCACATTCAACAATAAGGAAAATTCAAGAACAGTAACCGAAATTCAAGTTATCACAGATGAAGATTTCGTGAAGAGATCAAATCAACTTGAGAATGTATTAGCTCAAGGCAATTTCGCTGAATTCTGTCGTCAAAAGGCAGATGAATCAACTGATCAACATTCACGCTATGTCTGGTATTTCCTTAAAGCCAATTTCGAACAAAATCCACGATCTGAAATGTTGAATTTGTTAGGTAAATTTTATTTAAATTTAATTCTAATACCAAAAATTTTAATTTTCCTTGAAATTTAAAAGGATACCAACCTGAAGACATTACATCGAAATTCAGTCAATTTATTAAAAAAGAAGATCCAGTTACTGGTCTTTCAAATCAAATGTCCAATCTTAATACATCGGATCCCAATTCAGTGTTTGACAATTTTGGCCAACAAAATGGAGTTAGTAGTCCAAAAAAATCTGATTCATTTAAATTGAAGACTGGTAACGATAGTGAAGGGTTAATTTGTGAAGCTCTGTTAACGGGCAATATTGAAGCTGCTGTTGATTTGTGTATGGATGCTGGTCGAACCACTGATGCCATTATTCTCGCTATGACAGGAGGCTCAGAGTTGTTAGCTCGAACTCAATATCGGTATTTGCGTGATAACGACAATTACATTTCAAACATAATTTCTGCATTGGTGACTCATGATTGGAATGAGATGATGGCTCATTGTACGATTGACTCGTGGAAAGAAGCGCTTGTTGCTGCCTTGACCCACAGTCAAGATCAATTACCTCAGTTATGTGAGACAATTGGGGAAAGATTGCTACAGGAATCGAGAGTTGATCCAAATTTAGCTAAAAATGCAATTTTGTGTTACATTTGCTCGGGAAGCATTGAACGCTTAGTTGAGAGCTGGAATGTCGTGCAATCATCAAACACTTCAAGTCCAATGAAAGGTGGAGTTAAAACAAAAAATATTCAAGATCTTGTTGAAATTATCATGGTTTTACAAAAAGCTGGTGAACTTCAAGGCAAAAATGTTGAGGTGGTTGGAAAGGTTGCCGATATTCTGTCAAAATATGCGAGTCTTTTAGCAGCACAAGGCTCATTACAGTCAGCTCTCACTTATTTGGGTCCTTCAATTGATCCGGAGCTGGTTGAATTGAAAGAACGTTTGTATTATGCTTTGGGACATAAGCAATTACAAACACAAAGAAGTCAACAGCAGCAACAACAAAACATTTACGGAGTTCAAAGAATGCCACAATCACGAACATCATCGATTAGTAGCAATTTACCTCCAATCGTTCCTCTTCAACCGACATTCAATACTGGTGTTCCATCAACAGCAAATTTCTTTACCCCTCAAACACCTCCAGTGGTTCAACAACCAACAGCAGTTCCTACATGGAATACAGCTACTTCAAATTTCAATACAACTCCAGTTGTGCCAGCATCTGCTCCACCATCAGCGGTAAAACCACCCACAATAAATGATGTGCCACGACCAACATCACGCAATTCTGGTCCATTAACAGGCCGCAGTAAGTATGTCCTTGATCCATCTGTGCAATCAGGATCGAATTTCGGTCAACCTGGCATGTATGGCGCATCTCAACCTGTTCCAGCATACACACAAGGTCCACTTCCGCCAGCACCCACAAATTTCAATACAAATCCCATTCAAACACAACAATATTCAAATGTGGGCTCACAATATTCTAATTTCAATACAAATCCGATGACGATGATGCCGGGAGGTGGAATGCCACCAGTTGAAATGGGACAACCGGCCTTAATGAACCAACAAAGGAATCCCACTCCTCCACCTGGTTGGAATGATCCACCACCATTGTCACGAACCAAATTGAGACAACCGCCTCAAGTAAGTATAATTTTATATGTAATTTTTTATTCAATTTAATTTTCAAATAATAATAAAATACAAAAAAAAAGTACTTCGTTCGAAGTGAAATGTCTGCACATCATGCTGGTACAAGAAAATGGGGTCAAATAATTGGATCTCATTCAAAAGTACCATCTTCTGATATGAAAAATGATAATGACACTGATAATTTGATGTCTCAGGTACAAATCATAGAATAAAAATTGTTTGATTTTTCCTTAATTTCCATGTTTGAGTTCTTAGCGATCATTTTAAATGCTAATCAGCGTTTTAAATAACCGATTCTCAAAAGGACACGGCATTTGTTTTGACTAATAATTATTTTGTTACTTTAATTTTACTTTTAAAGCATGATCTCTCATATTTAACCCGAATAGGATGGAAGGTTCGGCCAATTCGGGTTAAGCAACAATAATTGAGACATTTTCATCAAAATTTGTTTTTTTTATTCTGTTTTGCTTCATTCATTGCATAATTTTACTACCAACAAAATTTTAATGTAATTTTCTTGCCATTTCCAGCCCAAGACTGAAGTTGGTGCTGTTGCGCCAATAACTCATCCGTTGTTTGGTGTGGATCCCAATCAACAGGCAGGAGGTCAACAAAACGGTTACTCGCAAGAGCCACAAATGAATTATGGAATGCAAAATCCGATGCAACCATATCCATCACAAGTGCAATTTCCACAGACGTTTCCGAATGTTCAACAGAATTTTTCAAATGTTCAACCGACTTTTCCGAATGCTCAGCAACAACAACAACAGCAGCAGCAGCAGCAACCACAAGTGCAACAACCAGTTGTAGCTGAACCACCAAAACCAAAAGCTCCTTTACCCGAAGAATTTATCTACTTACAAACAGTATTCGAGGAGTTGAGAAATTTGTGCATCAATGCTGCATCCAATCCAGTGAGTTTATTTATCAATCTTATTCGATTTTCGAGTCGTTTTGAAATAAGACATGCAACGCTGTTATACAAACCGTCAACGAGTTTGAAAACTGTTATACATACCGTTAAAGAATGTAAATTTTTATACAAAATCTATTATACAAACCGTTAAAGTTTTAAATCGGTACCGTTTTTATAAACTCTTATAAATTTTTTAAACCATACATACCGTTAAACTTATACTTTTTCCTTAGTAAACGTACCGTTACTGAAATTTAAAATTGTTATACAATATGTAATACAAAAAAGTACCGTTTCAAACTGTTATACAAATTCTCAAATCAAAGAACCGTTACCGTATTTTAAAAAACTGTTATACAAATTTTTTAATTCAAAAAACCGTTAAATTTTTTTTCTTTCAGCAATCCAAACGGAAACTTGAAGATGTTTCAAAACGCCTTGAGGTGCTTTATGACTTGTTGAGGGAAAATAGAGTAAGTTTTCAATTATTCATTTAAATGTTTCATATATCTAACGAAAATTCATCTCAAATTTCAAGCTTTCACCAAACACATTGGCTCAACTCAACCAATTGGTGCAATTAATTCAAGTGGGTGACTATGCAAATGGCCTTTCATTACACACCCAAATGGCATCTGGACCAGACTTTGCAACAATCGCCAGTTTCATGCCTGGAATCAAGATTTTATTGCAATCAGCGATGCAACTTCAAGTTTATCTGAGATAGAGTGAAAAAATCTTGAATCAAATGTCTTGTCTACTTTCTGTTGACTTAAAATATAACTTTAAAAAATACTTCTATTTAATATATTAAAATTATAATATTGAAGCTGGATTAAAAATTAACAGACTTTATCGAAACATATGTAAAATTAGTGTTAAGAGAGTTCAAAGAATTATCTGTTTATATGTTTAAAAAAATTCTATATATATTCAATTTATTTTTGTTTAAACGAAACCTTTTCGATTTTTAAGAAAATCTCTATATTTTGTATGTTTATGTCGCATTTAATTTGATTATTGAATTGAACGAATAAAGATGAGGAAGAAAATTTAGTTTTTTTTGTTGTTTCCTTGCAAATACATTTATTGATTTTTTCTACAATTTATTAGTTATATTTTTCGAATTCACCTGAATTTCAAACATTTACATGTTTAGTTTCATATTTTTTTTTTTATTATTTTGAACATTGATCGTTAAATGAAAATAAAATATTTAGATAATAATTTCCATATCACCGAGCTCTTCATCTGATGGTAATTCAATCTTGGCAGGATCAATGAAATCTCTGGAAATGGGATCTAGCCCAGCTGCTTCTCTTCGTCTTAGTTCCAAGAACGCCTCACGTTGTGCCCAATCTCGCATTAGCGGATCTGGAGCATATGCCCAAATAAATCCACCGAAAATGAGACAAACTGTAATTGTGAAGAATGCTGTTGCATGCATGGCATTTCTATCGTATTCCTTATCCTTTGTATCGAAGCCAAATGAGACCCAATTCTTTTGTTTTGAAACATCACGGAAATCTTCGACTGTCTTTGGTGCATTATCGGCAACAATGGTGTCTTGTTTTTTTGGTGTTGTCGAAATGAATCGCGTGTTTTTTGATACACTTATTAATGCACTTCGCCAACAGCTAAGATTTCGGGTGACTCGAAGAGCGTTTGCCATGATTGTAGGCAGTAATTTATGGGAAAAAATATCAATAAAAAAACACTTTTCGACTGATTACGTGAATGTCAAGAAAAGAAAACCAGAGTTCATTTACATGTCATTTCAAGGAATGAAGTGAAAATGAATTGAAATTGAAACAAAACAAAAAAATTTCATCAAGACATCAGAAAACATCTTTTTTATTCAATCTTTACCTTAAAATCATCAAATTTTAATCAATTCTTTAGATTTCAATTCAAAATAGTTTTCATTAACTTTCCAACACATTTTTCCAATAAATTTCCCTGAAGCATGGTGGAAGAGACATCAGGAACAAATAAAACAACAAAAGTAAGATTTCAGTTCATTACATTTCAATGATTTTTCTTTCACGTATTCAATTCCCTTAAATTTAGTCACGTACACGCCCCCGACCTGTCTTCCTATGGTCTGTTAATGATGTCCAGAAATGGTTTAGGCGACATTGCAGTGAGTATGCGGAAGATTATGCAAAACTCTTTTTGGAACATGATATCACAGGGAGGACCCTCCTTCGATTGACCGATGATGCACTCTACAGAATGGGAATTCAAAATAATGAGCATCGTAATGCGATTTACTTTGAAATTGCTAAGCAAAAGTTAAAGGAGGACATTCTGACGATACGTGATCTGGAATTAAAATATAGAGTTTATAGTAATAGTTAGGCTTTAATATGATTTTTTTGATGATACTCCGCTAAACGTTCCTCTTATTATGCAAATAGTATTATAAATAATGATAAAAAAAAAACTCAAAGCTTATTTTTCTTAATTTTTCATTTATTGATTAAAATCTACCAATACAAAGTACATTCATCATCCTCCATAAATTTAATCCAAGAACATACATTTAAAATCATTGTTATTTGATTTCATTCCATGTAATTCATTCAATTTTAATTAAAAATGTAAGTTTTCTTAATAAATTGGAATCAAAACTAATCATAAAATGCTGTATGGAAATTTTAATTGGAATTGGAATTGGAATCATCAAAGCTGCTTAAGCGAAGTGCAACTATAATTGGTGCTCGTTAATTTTTTTAAATTTAATATATTTTTTTTTTTCTTAAATTCTAATCTTTATTAATAGTAATAAAAATAATTATAGTAAATTTTATTTTTTTTTTGTGATAAAATGAGTTTCTATTTTTTAAATAAAATAAAATAATACGATTATACGATAAAATTAAAATTATGGGAGAAAATCTCAACGAAATTTCAATGAAATTGGTATACACTACAAAAATTTAATCTTGAATTTAGAAAATTTTGGATTTTATGGTGAATTAGACATCGAAATACTAATTATTTGTATTATTTTATAATTTTTTATAATAAAATTAGTACACAACTCTTATAATTTTTCGTTAAATTTAGATAATAATTCGTTTGTGCTCAATTCAATTCAATTTAATTAAATTTATTTTGTTTTACGCTAAACTAGAATATGATTTTTATTTTTAAACTTTTGTTTAATTGTAATAAATTTTATGTCTTTTCAAAATTTTTTAACAAATTAAGTCAATTTTAATGATTTTTTATAATAGTCCGGATTTCTGTTAAGTAATATTTCATTCCGGACGGAAAATGTCAAAGTACTTTTTTTTATTTCTGGTATCGACGCGTCGATAAAAATTGTGTTCGAATTCTGAAATAATTATACCAAATATTTGCTATTTTATGATAATAAGCTGCAAAAATAGTTTGATTTGTAAATTTGTTAAATGTTGTTTCCTGTTCTTGTGTATACATTTCATCAGTTTTAGTTTGACTTTGGTTATCTTGTCGAGATTTTCATAAAAGATCTTTGAGGAAATCAATTGACCCTCATTTTTTCTTGCTCTTGCCAAGTGTGAGGGTGTGATGAGATGCCATTTGTGTCTTACGACGATTAAATTCGACAAATTCATCTTCGAGTTTCTTGCGTGCTTCTTCCAATTTGCGTTTTTCTTCGGCATGATCTTTTTTTAGCTTATCAAATTTCGCATGAAGATCCTTTTCAGCGTCTTTCAATTCAGCTTCCTTCTCCTTGACACGAACCACAAACATTTGACGTACTTCATCCTCTTTTGCTTGTAATTCAGCCAAGTGAGTTGATCTCTTAGCCTCGAATGTTTGTTGGAATGAGACAGGCTTATTTTCGCCATCAACATCCGTGAATCCCATTTGTTCCAATCTCATTTGACGATATAACTCGTAATGACGTGTATGGGTTTTTTCACGCATATCTTCCATGTTTGTGCGAATGAGCATTTCACGTAATTTAACAAAATCGCAATGATTTTCATTCTCGACCTGAACAATACCCCAGGGATATTGACGTGCACGGACCATCTTGTTGCCACATCGAACCATTTCGGTACTGCCAACTACGGCAAATGGAACATGTGTATTCATTTGGGAATTTATTTCGGAAACAGACTCATCATCTGTTGGAAAGTGATAAATTTCAACGCCATTGTTTTTAATCTCTTCCATGATTTTGGCCTTGAATTTTTGCAATTCAGCTTTTGAAATTGTATCAGCTTTAGCAATAATTGGGATGATGTTCACTTTTTTATCAAGTTTTTTCATGCACACCAAATCGAGAGATTTAAGTCCATGTCCAGTGGGACAAATGAAATACAAACAGACGTGAATACGACTATCATGAAATGCGGTGAGAGATCGCTTGATTTTGAGCTCTTCTTGAAGGAAACATTCAAATTGTTGGTCAATGTAGTCAACGAGAGCCTTGAATGAGTCATCCTTGTTAATTTGATCTCCGTAGCCGACGGTATCGCAAATTGTGAGCTGTGAATTTGAAATTTCATCAAAATTAAGATTCATTTCAATAAAAATTAACATACCTTTAATCGCACACTGCTTTCTTGCAATTCATATGTCTGAGACTTCAATTTTACATTGGGTAATGAGTGTGGACTCGGTTGCGCTTCAAAATTCGTATTGAACAGAGAGTCCATGAGAGTTGATTTACCCAAACCCGTCTCGCCAATACACAAAATGTTGAAAGCAAATCCATTCTGAACACTTTTGTTCACCAACTGATCGGGAAGGCTATCAAAGCCAACGTGGCCAGCCAATTTTAATTGACGTGCAGACTCGGGCTGTAATGAGACAAGCAAAAAAAATAAAAATCAATTAAAAAATCATTAATTTAATTGTTTACGTCTAGATTTGTGTGCTCATTGCCATTTACAGTAACTTTCAACGAATGGAATGTCTCCTTTAAATTTATTAAAATCGTCATTTTTATGTCTGTTCGTTTCAAATGTTTCAAGTTTAATGAAGTGTAAATAAAAAACAAAGTATAGAAATTCTTTGTAAATAAAAGAAAGTTAAAGTATTTCAGGGTAAAAGAAAACGATATCATACAATAGAAGTAGACGTGATTCAGGGCATTGGAGTGCATTTTGCTCTACATTTGAAATTTGAATTCTGTGACAAGAATACAAAATGAAGATCGGCATTTTTTTGTTGTTTTGATTTTTTCTTAGATGAATTTTTAATTTATGGGGCATTTTTTGGAAATTTTCCATTTCTAAAAATCTTAGACTTCAATTTAACGAATGAGTTGGATTCAAATTTCCTTGAATCTGATTAAATTACAAGGAAACAAAATTTGAATGAGAAAAAGTTTGACTAGGGAATCGATGTTTGGATTTCTATTTTTAGAATCTTCCAGAATTCTGGTCAATTTCTTTGTTTCCAATTTCAATTCAAAAAAAATCATAAATTTCTTTAACTTCAATTCAATTAAAATGTCTGTCTGGTCATTAAACATTGACTCATTCCAAGAAACAATTTAATTACTTTTCCTCTTTTCAAATAAACATAAACATTGTAAGAGAAAGGGCGTTAACGAATTTGTTTTTACATTTTTTTACCCTCATCTTCTAGTTTTCCACTAATTTTTAGTTTTAATCACATAAATTTTGATTCAATTGGACATTTGAAATGTAAATTGATGAAAAAATTGAAGATTTATGTATAAAATTTCAACTTACTTGTGGTGGAACTTCAGATGCGGTCATTTTTCTGTTGGAAATTTTTCAGAACTGATTTTCATTTGACGTTTAAATGACAGTTAGAAAGTTTTGATTTTGCGTGACTAAAAGTATGCTTTTTAACTTATTGAGGACTGATTTGGAAATTTTTCGAGTTTTTCGATTTGAAAGAGTTTTTCTTTGCCTTGTAACTTTGAATTCTTTTTTGAATGGAACTACTTCGAGAATTTCATACAAAATTCTGAAGAGACAATCCAAAGCATTGAGTTCACTCATTAAGTCAAGAACTGCTAATGATTTGGCATATGCAAAGTCCAAAGAATAGAATTTCATGTGACAAGTAATTTGACGTTTTTTCTATAGAAACACATACGTAAATTTCTAAATTTTGTATGTGAAACGTGAAAATTCAATTCTATGCTCTTTGCACGTTCAGCTCGAATAGGTTAAAATGACATGTGAGCATGCTACCTGGGCTTACACATTCACATGTGGCTTATGATCAAATTCGTATTACCACGGGAATCCAAGGTGTTTGTTTCACAAATTTCCTTTTCTTGATTTTAATTTAAACAAATAAAGGGATTTTGGCCATTCATCACGTAAGTTTTGTGATAAATTTCAATTTAAAGTGACATCCTTCGTATTTAACTTGTTAGTTTTTGATCCCCTTTCAATATAAACTTCAAATCATTGATTAAATTAAAGTTTTTGCAATGACTTTCGTTTTCACCAATATCATTGTTTTTGTTTTATTTTTCTTTTGCGTCAAATTTCATTTTATTAACGTAATTTTCAATTTAAATGTTAACAGATTTCAAGTAATCGACAACCTCATTGATCTGAACACATAAAATCTGGAAAATATGGACAAGAATGTACAATATGGAGGTGTTGAGGGCCCCGATGCCATGTATGTGAAGCTCATTTCGAGCGATGGCCATGAGTTTATCGTGAAACGTGAACATGCCTTAACATCAGGTACAATTCGAGCAATGTTATCTGGTCCAGGGCAATTTGCCGAAAATGAAGCAAATGAAGTTAATTTTCGGGAGATACCGTAAGTTTCCTTTAAATTCCATTCAATAATCATAATTTTATGTAATGAATTCCATTTTAAACAGATCACACGTCCTACAAAAGGTGTGCATGTATTTCACATACAAAGTACGTTACACAAACAGCTCAACTGAAATCCCAGAATTTCCAATTGCACCAGAGATTGCTTTGGAGTTGTTGATGGCCGCTAATTTTCTTGACTGTTAAACAACTTTGAGGCATAATCTGACAAAATATAAAACACACACATTGCTATTACTAAAGGACTTTGCACTGGATTTTTACAAGGAAACGATTAAGAAAAATAAAAAAAAAAACGTTTTGCAACAAAATTTGTCAACAGCCAATTAGAGATTTCACAACAAAAAAAAAATCATCATAACAAATTTATAATTTTCATGTGTTGACGTGTGTTGTATTAATTAATTCATATTAATCAATCATTTATTAAATGGAATTTACTTATTATTATTATTAATAGAATATATTATGATTTTTTTTTATCATTATTACGCTTAGCAAAATGCATTGATTTAAAGAGAATAAAAGAAAAATATTCATCAAGAAATATGTAGCCAAGGAGTTATTTAAGAAAAAAAAACATAAACCAAGATAAATATGGGATACAAAAATAATAATGTTGTTAGTGGTAGTTAAATTCAAGATCAATTTATTATTATTTTTTTTAATTTATATAATTTTTTTTTTTTTTAAATAAAAAGTTCAGCATTCTGTCCTTTTGGTGTTAGATTTTAATAAAAAATTGTCACAATTTCATAGAAAAAAAAATTAAAAATCCATTTCATATTCACAAAATTTTCAAAACAATAAATTTTTCATATAATCATATGATTGTCTTTCAATAAAGGAGAAAAATAATTTATTATTATCAATAAAAGGATGAAAAAAGAGGGATAGGACTCAATTAAAATTCAAATTAATTATTAAAAATGAAAAATAAAATTGAAATTTTTTAAAGAATACTTAAAAAATATATAAAAGGAATGACAAAATAAAAGAAAATATTAATTATAAAAAAAATTCTTTGAATATGTTTTTTAATACGAATTAAAAGGACTCCTCATATAAGAGCGCCGGCAAACGACTTCAAGGATAAAAAAACATTTCAAATCAACGCCATCTAGTGGATCCTAATCAAAAACCCGAGAAATCTGCTCTGAAGAATTGAAATTTCCTTCGATCTGTCGCATCATCAACGACCTTGTAATTGTAAATTTTTCCATGAAAACCTTGAAATTGCCTAAAATTTAAAAAAACCATCAAAAAAGACCGCTCATTGCCATCTGGTGCATCTTAATTGAAATCCTATATTGACTGTTCTGTAGAATGCCATCTACGGATATAAAATAATAAAATGAACGATTTTCTAATATAATACTTTATATTTCTTTTTCATTTTAATAACATTTGATTCACATTTAAATTGATTGATAAAAAGCCTGATTATTTTACTTTTTTTTTTAAAGGCAAACTCAATTCAATTGGTAATTTTTCTGCATTTTATAAATAATTCAATCTAGAACAGCAAGAATTTAACTCAAATCAATGAATAACAATTTTTAATGTTTAAAGTTAACAACAAAATGTGATAATAATTTTAAACGTGATGCTCTGCCTCGAGGTTATTGACATTTGGAGCTGCTTCGTCATCTGATGACATTTCCTGGTCATTGGAAACATCAAGAGATTCTTGTTCGGTACTTGCTTCACCACCCTCATTCATTTCCTCATCATTATTATTGCTATTTTCTTGAGCTGCTCGTCGATCTCGATTTCTTTGGCGTAAATTTTGTATCAAATTCTGATAGCGTGGTGTAGCTGATGCAACAGTCCTGCTACGTGACAATGACGAGAGAAGTAGAATCATAAAACTAGCAGGAACTGTAATTGTATCACGAGTTTCTTTCAACATGACATCATTCCGTTTCATTAGTTCACTTGCAATTGTTTCATCAAAAGTACTTTCTTCAGAGACAGGTGTCCATAATTTGATGTCGTAATCAATTCCAGATGTGGCAAGAAGATTTAATGTTGGATGTGGTTGAATACAATTAACGACATGTTTATCACCTTGAAGTACATTCACTAATTGACTTGAGTGCTTATTCCAAACAAAAATATGACCACAATCACTTCCAGACATCACATAATTGTTTCCGTAGAATGATGATTCCTTGATCATTGTACGAGAATTTCTGTGTCCCGTGTACTTTTGCTTGATATGCGAATAATTTGTTATTTCTTTCATGTCAATATCCTCAACTTTATCATCAGTTTCAGCTGCTTCATTGGTATTTTCCATTTCTTCTTGTTGATGATTCGTTTCACTTGAAGCATCGGTTAAATTTTGCAAGGTATTAACAATATCAAGGTCATGCTCATTTGGGATTTCATTTCCTTGAAAATTAGTTCGATTTGTGTCAGATAACATGCGAGATAGGACTTCCGTCACACGAGACATTACAGTTGAAGGACGAGCAGGATCGCTAGTTTCTTGTCCTTCCCATGAGGGGCGTGATTCTGGTCCGGTGTCAGACCAATCGTTTCTGAGCCTGAAGTTAAAAAGTAAATAATCGGATTTTAAAATGAATTAATGTTAATCTCACCTTAATCGCCTTACAGGTGGTGGTGAGTCACCTGTCTTAACAGCTCCACGTTTATTCTTTTCAGTTAAACTTTCTTTGGTGGATATTCCGTCTTGTGTCACATCAAACAAATACAAGTGCTCTGAACTGTAACTCGCCAACAATTCTTGTTCATCTGCACTATAGCCCACAGATGTAATGCGATACCCTCTTTTTTCAACAGCAGGAATCGAAAACGCCTTAATGGGTACAGTAAAATTCGATTCACCATCTGAACCGTAATCCATAAGTCCCAAATATCTTCGATCATAAATTCTCACATAACCATCTGAAGATCCAACTGCAAGGTAATACATTGATATCGGTGTAATATCCATAGTTGTTATCGCAGCAGGACTACTAATCAAAATGTTATCCTTACATTTAGTTTTGTGACACTTTGATTCCTTTCTTAGATCGTATAATCTGATTGTGGTATCTTCACCACATGACAAAAAAATTTCTGATTCAGTTGGGATTGTGAGTATTTCGTATGTCGTTGAATTACTGTGACAATTAAAGTAATTCAAATTCGCTTCGCTAATTTGGTCTTGACTCACCGGTGGATATGTCAAATCTGTGTAAGCAACAATTCCATCACCACTACATGAAACGATACGACGATCATTTCCAGGCAAGAATTTCGCAGAGAAAATGTTAGCACGATGTAAACTCTTGTAACGAAGTTGAACTTTACCAGTAAAGGGATTTGTCAAAACAAAATTTAAGTCATCACTCCCTGAAAGAAGCGTTTGACCAGTTTTATTCCAAATCACCGTATTGACACAGCCTTTGTGTACCTTCAATATTGATGTCTGGGTAAGACGTTGAACGAAATCTAAGCTATCTGAAACGAAAATCATCAATTTTTGTTATTTAAATCTTCAATTTAACGTACCTTTTACACTATTTTGAAGTCTTTTGCGTTGAATCTCATCACTGTAAATTGAACGATAAAAAATATCTCGAAAGACACTTTCAGATTTAGTTCCATATTGATTTGGTCTCATCCCACTTGCTTTATATTACGAGTCACTTAAAAAAATATATGTGATTTCTTTTTCTTATAGACGTAGATAAAATTTTTCTTTCTAATTTTTACATAATTTACACTTATATTGCGTTATATTTTAATAAGGAACAGATAAAATACATATTTAGTGATTATTTTTTAAAACATTTCTCTTAAATTAACATCAAATTATGACGATAAATATATTTTTTCTTATATTTTTATCATAGACAGAGAAAAGTTTATTTTTAAAATGAAAATAAACATTCGACTATCGAGGATTTCATTTTCATAAAGTTCATTTTTCATTTGGTTAAAATTTTTGAGAGATTCACGTGTCATTTTATGTAACGGTATTGACAAGAAAATAATTTGAAGGCTCATGTCTGACCTTAATGGGGTCTTTATTATGAATTGCCGATCAACGATGTGAGTTGAGCATGCTGGATATGAACATAAATGAATACGCACAAAGGACCCTTGGTCTAAGGTCTTAGTGCTGGTTCTCCTTGTTGAGGCCCGTTAGAAAAAAGAACTGATCTTTTAACTAACCATGAAACCTTTCGCCCGACTTGTGAACACGTTACAACAATTTTTATTGTAATTACTGCAACACACGACTCAATTTCACATGTGTTGAAATTTAACATTGTCTTGTATCGTACTTATAAAACAAAAAAATAAATTTTCTTATCTCATATCAAAATTTATTTGCACTTGTCAAATTTTAGTTAAAAAATATGTATAAATTTAATTTTACTCCTCAGTCACATTTCAGACTCGCACCATTTCAGTGTAATGCTATCACTCTTGATTCCTGGTGAGTGTTTTACTGCTGCTGAAGCTCATTGGACTGATAAAGTATGAATTAATAATTTTTTTTGATTCAAATTAAAATTTAAATTTTTAATTGAATTAAATTTCACAGATGGATAACATAAGAGATCTAAAATACCAGGCAATTCCACCGGATTCCCCTTATGTGACACCGCATCGAATGACCTTTCTTCAAAATGGAAAATTAAAGTATTGGGATTTTTTGCAAGTGCATGATATTGTTGTTGTAATAATTTACAATACAACAAGGAAAAAATTAATTTTAGTTCGACAATTTCGGCCGGCAGTGTATCATGGCCAATTAAAAGCAGCAAATGTAGATTTCAGTAATATTGACTTTGAAAAATATCCACCTAGTATGGGAATTACAATTGAATTGTGTGCTGGTCTCGTTGATAAAAAAGGACTTTCAAAAAAGGAAATTGCACGTGAAGAGATTTTAGAGGAATGTGGATACGATGTGAGCTTAGATCAGATTGAAGAAATATTTGAATTTAATTCGAATGTACAGTCGAGTAGTGGGAAACAAACTTTATTCTATTGTGAGGTGCCGGACGAGCAGAAGGTTAGTGAAGGTGGTGGTATCCAAAATGAAATAATTGATGTTGTCGAATTGTCCATTGAAGAAGTGAGAGAGAAAATGGGACCAGGAACGTGTCATAATACGCCAGCCAGTTCAATGTTAGGGATTTTATGGTTCTTATCGTTTAAAGCACCTCAATTGTGTAATTAAGATAAAAATAATAACTTAAATAAATAAAAATTTGAATGATAAAAATTTCATAATCATACAAAATTTTACGTATATTTTGTTGAAGTTTACTTTAATGTCTGTTATTTTCGCTCTTGTTTTATTTGTATCTTATAAGAAACTCTATTTACAATTAAATTCTCTTATCATTTCATGCAGTATAATTTAATTTTATAACGGTCATAATATTTTAGATTTTCTAATCATTCAAATTTAATTTCAGCTGATTCGCATTTGACGTCTTTTACGATAAGATTATTCCCTTTGAAAAATGAGTAAAGTAGAAAAAATCATTTTCATAAGGGACGAATAAGGGAGCGTTCAAGTATCGTACATACCATAGTTTGTCCAATTTGTGTTGAAACTGGTCATTTATTTAAGCTAAGCAACGTTTTTATTTACAATTTTATCAGAAATGGCCATTGATGTTTGTTTCCTCTCATATCTGAATGTCAAGTGCCATGCGTAAGATTCGTAATGTATTGTAAGTGCTTATTTTGTAACTTAGGTCGTATCATAGGGTAAATACATTTATCTGTCTTTTTATACGAAAACAGATATCAAAAAATTTTAAATTTAAATTAAAATCATATTTTTATAAATTTTAACCATAAATTAATATAAAAATTTAATTTACTGTAAGTTTAATACAATTAGAAAATTTTAAAATCAATAATCATTGATCAACTTAAAACATAAAAAGAGAATTTCTTGGAAGAAAAATTTCCATTGAAGTGATTCGATCAGATGTTTATCTAATTTAATCTGCAACTAGAATTTTTGAATGATTTTTTTGATTAATTTAAAATAATAATGACGTTGTTGTAACATTACATAATGATATTTATTATAAAAAAGTGTTGCTTAGATACGGTGTGATGTTAAAAGGAAAAATATTTATAAAATATATCAATAAAAATTTCAGACAATATCGAAGATTGTTAGAATTAGATTCTGTTTGTATAAAATATTTATTTCATTAAAAATTGTTTCAATTAATTTATTTTCAGCTATTTTTTAGTACAAGTCCTTGTAAAATGGAAGATGTAAAAGATATAAAGTACGGGCCGTTACCAGCAGACTCACCCTATGTCAAGCCATTTCGTCTGTACTACACACAAAATGGTGTGGAAAAAAATTGGGATTGCCTTAAAGTGCATGATAGTGTTGCAATTATAATATTCAATGTGACACGGAAAAAGTTGGTTCTCGTCAAGCAATTTAGACCTGCTGTGTATTATGGAATTGTATCGGAAGAGGGTGATCCCAATAATATTGACTATGAGAAATTTCCACCTAAAATTGGTATTACACTTGAATTATGTGCCGGAATCGTTGATAAAAATAAGTCGTTGAAAGAAATTGCACAAGAAGAAGTTTTGGAAGAGTGTGGTTACGATGTTCCTTTAGATAAAATTGAGGAGGTTCTTGTTTACCGATCTGGTGTCGGTGTTTCAAGTGCTGTTCAAAGTCTTTTTTATTGTGAGGTCACGGATGAACTGAGGAAAAATAAGGGAGGTGGTGTCGACCATGAAATAATTGAGATTGCTGAGTATTCTATTGAGGAAATTGAAGAAAAAATGAAACCAGGAAATGTCCATACGAGTCCTCCATCATTCTTATTCGGAATTTTATGGTTTTTAACCAATAAGGCACCATTACACCGATAAAAAAATAAATTTAACCTTTCCCATTCCTTTTGATAGCCCTTTTTGATAAAGGGAATGAATTTATTGTCACAATTTTTTCTAAATATGGCACCAGAGATTGTTTTTAGTTATTAAAATATCTGTTACTGTTAAGAGAAAAGAAAATGTTTTAATGAAACCAATAAAAAAAAAACATATTTAAATGCACTTTGATTTTAATTGTAACCACATTTAACGTGGACACATTGCATGTCGTCCACCATCGACTGGGATTGAAGCACCCGTGATAAAACTACTTTGATCACTAGCCAAAAACAGGATTGCATTTGCAACTTCATCAGCTTTTCCAGCCCTACCCAAAGCATGTGTCGTCTTAGTATGTTCCAAAAATTTTGCATAAGTTTCTTCATCCATGCCACCTCGTTTATGCAAATTCGTTACAGTTACACCTGGATTAACACAATTAACCCTTACTTGCTTGGGTGCCAATTCCAGTGCAACACATCTCGTAAACTGGTCAACACAGGCTTTAGACAAATTGTAAGCAAGTACTCCGGGAAATGAACGAATTCCATTAACACTCGATACATTTACAATATTGCCTTGAGTTTTAATCAAATGAGGCACTGCCAACATTGAGAGATGGTAAATTGACCGAATATTTGTGTTCATGACACGATCGTATTGGTCCATTGAAGTTGTTTCAATTGTCCCAGTTTCGATTATTCCGGCATTGTTAACAAGCACATCAAGTTTTCCGTATTTTTTTAAGGTCTCATCAATGATTTTGATGTTATCGGTTTCTTTTGTTATATCACCTTGAATAACGTACGGTTGAGCACCATTTTTAGCACATTCCTCCGCAACTTTATTCAAATTTTCGAGTTTTCTCCCGATCAAACTCAGACTCGCACCTAATTTAGAAAATTGGACTGCAGCGGAGGCTCCAATTCCACTACTGGCACCTTAAAAATGAAAAAAATAATAAAGGAATCACATTTTGAGTGTCATATTCAATTTTACCTGTGATTAAAACAACTTTTCCAGCAAAATTCATCCTTTTTATTCTTATAAGAAAATTCTAGCTACCACTGAGTCTTATTATAATCAAAATAAGCTCAATTAATGTGATTATGTAATGTCAAAATAAATTATTTAATATTCTGGCACTTTATGAATAAAATTACAACAATGTATAATTTTGTCGTAAATATTTTGTTTTGATAACGAAATCTTCTTATATGTATTACATACAACAAATACCGGCAACATATGATC
Organism: Culicoides sonorensis; assembly: GCA_900002565.1. Lineage (NCBI taxonomy): Eukaryota > Metazoa > Arthropoda > Insecta > Diptera > Ceratopogonidae > Culicoides > Culicoides sonorensis. The sequence goes on from LN483861.1 coordinate 42,361, forward strand.
ATTTGTATACAAAATTCTGCATGTAATTCTAATTTGAAATTGAAAAACGAGAATGTTCGTTAAAGTTTTACAATTAACCAGGCGTCTCCTTCAATACAATTCAAATTAATGTTTCATTCATCAAAAATTTCTGCAAAAAACATCTTTAAATTTTATTACTTGACTAATTTGACATGTCCTACTTTTGACAATAAATAAGCTAAAACTCTTTTTTTTTTTAATAATTGATACATAAAACCAAATAAGCTGATGTTATCTAATAAAAAACAAAACAACGCAATCGAATGCATTTCACCAAAAAATTTTAACATCATCTTAACTCAATTCATGAATATTAATATAAATTTAAAAAAATGGAGCAAATTAACTAATAAAAGTCACTATTTATATCGAAATAATATCAATTTTACATAAAAAATATTAATTCTTTATCAATTTTATGTGTGTGTGTTTAATTTAATCAGGTAGGAAAACATTAAAAATACATAACAAAGTAATAAAGTTTCTAATGATTTAATTAAATTGATTTAAAAAAAATTAACAATGAAATTTAATGAAATTACTTATACATTTTATTGCATCAATATGATACTTTAACAAGTGAATCATTTATCAACTATGTTAATGCAAATTTTTTTGTTAAGTGCTTAAATTAAATAAAAAATGCCTCCCCGGCATAAAATAAACATAAAATATTTGTCAACTATATCACCTGTTAAAAAAAATCCAAAAAAAAAATATTTTAAGGTCATTCATTGATTCATTGATGTAAATGTTGAGAAAAAATAGTCACGATTAATATTTGATTATAAATTATTTTGGACATTAAAAGTGACTGATTTTGATGACAATTGGTCATAAATCATATGTTGGTGTGTGTAAAAAATGAGCATATTAACATTGATATTTTTGAATAATTTTGCATAAAATTTGGACTTTCGCTTTTATCATTAGAATGGAAAAAATTGACTACAGTGTGTTTTAGTGTTTTAGGTCCCTGAGTATGGTGCTGCTTTTTATCCATTTCTGTCACTTTGTAGCCTTGTTAAATGGCAAAATATCAAGGATTTTTCTTCCAATCATACCAAGAATTTTTGGATTTTTTGATCTTTAAACATCCATGGTCCATGCTCAAGCGAGTAAAATGTCACAGTTCATATAAAATGAAGACACTGTACATTTATTTTTGAATTTTTTGAATTAAATTCATTTTCAGTATATGGGTCAATTTTTCTTCCTTATTGTTAATTTTTTTAAAAAAAATTCATACATTTATTTACTGCCATTATTCAAATTATTTTACATGAAGACCCACACAGATAGTTCTCATTATCATGCAAATGTATCACAACATTAAAAAATAAAAACCTTTTGAAACTCCTAAAAAAAAATATATAGATTAAAATTTGTCTGCTTATTCAAATGTATACCTGGCGGTGCAATACAAAACGAATCTATTGATATTTATTTGGAGTAAATTAAATATTTGTATCTCTTATTATTTATAAAAAAAAATCACGTTTTGTCATCTTCTTTTTTTTCATCATAATCATCATCATATCTATGAATGATTTGCTCAACCCTCATTTAAAATCAAGTTAAATTGGAAAAAATTGATCGAAATTCTCTCTCAAAAAAAATTTAAACCTTTATTTGCCTTTTTTTTACTATTTTACTATTGATGTACGTTTGTCTTGAACACAAAAAATATAAAAAGGCAAGAAATTGGACAAAAAAAGACAGTATACATGAAAATTTTGAGTTGATCATACATTGAAAAAATTTCATTAAAAATAAATATTATAATAATAAAAATAATGAAGTATTTAATTGTAAGTTTTAATATCAAATGAGTTTAATGGAAAAAATAAAATTAAAATATAATTTTTTTTTATGATTTAACTTAAAAAAGGCATTATGTGTGTGTATATCAGTGGTGTTAGCTGACATTTCATTGAAAAATCAAGTTCCAATTGAAGACTGGAACATGGAAGTCAATCCCGATGGAACATATTCATACAGTTATGCAACGGGAAATAACATCAGAGCTGATGAAGCTGGAACTGGAGGTGAATTTGCTGAAGGTAGTTTTTCATGGACTTCACCTGAAGGAGACCAAATCAGTGTTAGATATGGTAAAAGTTGAAATTATATTTTGAAAGTTAAATATTTTAATGAAATGAATTTTTTTACAAATGATTTTAGTTGCTGATGAAAATGGATACCGACCTGAGAGTGATTCATTACCAGTTGGACCTCCAATTCCACCACTCATCCAACGTGCTCTTGATTACATTGCAGCTAATCCTGGTCCTGATTCAAATCCAGGAAGGCGTTAAAATTTATACAAATTTAATATTTATTGCTTTATGTTTCGTTACTTCAAGTGTTCCTTTACTATAATCTCTTACTGTAAATTTTTAGTGCTTTGAATATTTTTCTTGTCCCTATTTCTTCCTTACTTTAAATAGATATGTCAATTGTAGATAATAAAAGCCATATGTAAGCCACCAAATAATTAAAAAATCAAAACTTTTTGTTAATGTTAAAATAAATAATAGAAAAATTAATAGAAATGCATGAAATACAGCACAATTTTACCAAAATTTATTGTTTTTTAATGTCATTAACCAATTGAAAATTTTCGAATTTAAAATTTGAATATTCAAAATTTACCGTTAAATTTTCTTAACTTTTCCTAGGCATACCATATGCGCACTTTTGGGCGGGACAGTCCCAATTTTTGAATCAATGTCCCGATTCACGATTTTGTTTTTCATTGATAGAAAATATTTATCACAAAAGTCCAAAAACTGATCTTAACTTCACAAAAGTTTTTCTGAAAAATTTTCCAAGGAAAAAGTCGTTGATGAGTATGCTGTTGATGATCGATAGAGAATCAAAAAATGCAGCGTCTTGTATCTAGGGTTTTCGATTAGAAAATCCAGAGGGCGCTGAGAGCTGATTTTATAATTTACACGAAGAAAGAAGTTTAAAACAGGAAAAAAAATAGAAAGTCAGGGTAAAAGTCGATGATGACCCTGCGAGGGTTTCAGGGAAGGTCGTAGAGGTCTCAAAAATCCCTCCCTGAGGCTGACAAGTAGGTTGATGTGGTCGTTGATAACTTCAGTGTAGTAAAAAATGAATAGTTTTTAACTACCGCGCTTTTTGTCTTCAAATCCCGATTTTTTATTTCACTAGTCCCGATTTTTCATCAAAAGTACCTCCTTACGTATGCCTTACTTTTCCTAAAGTTCCTTCAACGTGACAAATTTTATATTGAAATGAAACACAAAAAATTTATTTCATATTTTGAATTTTATTAATTTACTTATTTTTTATGATTAGCATGATTTCAAATTCTTCATCATAATATTCATTTTTTTGGATTTTACACTTCAAAAAAAATTTCAATTTATTTTGACTGTTTTTAGCTTATTTTTTTTTTAATATTTTATCGTGTGTCTTTACATAAATTTGTGAGTTATGTTAATTATTTAATCTTAAGTTGTTTATTTTTATTTTATATTTTTATTATCATTATATTTGATAGAGAAATAAATTACAATATTTTCTTAATATTATATTTTTTAAGGGTAATACAATAATTTTTTTTTAAATGTTATGATACTTTTAAGATCTCTGTTTAATAGAAACAATCAACACAAGTAAAAATAATTATAAAAATAATAATAATGACTTATAAATTTAATGACTTTCATGTTCTTCATATTTTTTTTAACTTATTGTAAAATTTAAGCTTGAGATTTTAATAAAAAATTAAATTAAATTTTTTAATATAAATGAAGATTAAAATTAAAATCAAACGAATAACCAAGAGTTTTTCCATGTTTTAAATGAAATTTAATAGAGTTAAGATCAAGAACGATTTTTTATAGTATAATTTTATAATAATAATTTATATTAGTTATTATAAATGTGTATTTTTATATCGAAAGTTAAGTGATTTGCTTTGAAATATAAAAAAGCAGGTCAAATTGTATTTTTAATAAGCTCTTATCTCATTGCATAAGTTTTATTTTTACTAAGAATTTCTTTTTTTAATGGTATTGAGACTGCTAAGAAAAGGGGGAAAAAAGTTTTTTTTTTCTAAAAAATTTCACTACAGTAATTGAATGGTTTTTTTTTTTTAAATCTATTTATCATATTTTTTTTTTAATTTAATTTAATGCATTTACAGAGCTGCTTTTCTATGATTTTCATATAAAAATTGAGTCAAAATTGAGTATAAAAGAACTTTTTTGTCTACATTTTGATTGTTTTAAGCTTAAATAGGGACTGTTGCAATAATCTCAAAACTTACCTGATGATATTTTTTTTAAATTTTAGTCAAAGTCATTTTACTTGCCCAAATTAGTGCCAACAGCTTTTTGTTGTTGTGTTGCAATTAGATTTTCTTGGACAATTTGACAAGAAACTGGCTCGGGCAGTTGAATTCCGGCAGTATTCGAATACATTTCACTAGGATCTTCAATTATTTTCAGTGGTTCATTTAGTGTCATATCATTATTTTGATTTTTGATGAAGTTTTTTTGTGTTACGCTGTTATTTGGGGGTTGTGTATCACAAACTTGTTGGAAATTCGCTCGCATTTTTGATACAAGCCCGGTTGTGGGTGCTCTGACAGGAGGGGGTGGTTTAACTTTGACTGGTGGTGCAGATGCAGAAGATGAGCTTGTTGTTGCGGTTGAAGTTGAAACGGTGGTACTGACATTTGCAGTTTCAGGACTCTTCTTTGGAACAGACTGTGAATTATTTGTTGCATTTGAATTTTCGTTATCGTAAATGCCTTGTTGATTGGAATAGATTTGTTGTGATGGTGGTTGATCACATTGATTATTTGCCCCAGAATAGGAATGTGTAAGAGATGATGGTGGTGAGCTGTGTTGCAATTGTTGCTGTCTTGCAAATGTTGCATTCTGATAACAGTCGTTTGGTGAATTTTGATATTGATTTTCAATCTCTTGAGATTGTGGTGGTAAGACCTGAGTTTGGTATGTCATTGTCTGTGTTATTGTATGAGAATGTATGAGCTGCGGAGAAGTGGACGGAATCGCACTACTTGCAGCAGCAGCAGAAGCAGCGGCGGCAGTTGCAGGCAAATTCTGTTGGAAGTGTTGAACCGTTGGTGAAGGAGGCTGTTGTGGTTGCAAGTGTGCTGGAAGTACAAGATCTGGATAACGAACACGAATTGAATCAACCACATCAAGTAGATTTTTGGCATCCATTGCTAAGACGTGGGCGCATGCTAGCATGCTCCTAATAAAAATTAATATTTAAAATTCAATGTCTTATAAATCAAAAAAAAATGACTCACTTTCTATATTCAGCATCCAAAGTGGTATCACAATATTGTTGTGCCAAACGCATAGCAGAAACCAATTCAAACATATCCTTAGACAACACTTTGTGAGCCATCTCAACCTCCCTGAAAATTATAAAAAAAAACGTTAAACGAGAAAATTTCCCGTAAAATCTTACAAAAACTTACTTATGAACTTGAGCTGGAAAACAATTTGAAATCTGATCAACAGAGCCCAATAAGTTGCGTAACTCCATTCCAACATTTCGCACAAGTTCCAAATATTCCAAGGCTTTTGCCTTCTCAACTCCTTGACTTAGGGCCATAATTGATTTGACAACTGCAGTTGTACATGCATACACATTATCATTCGACCGATCTAAGGGCATCGTTTTTGTGACCTCAGGTTTCTATAAATATAAGTATTAAATTAAAGAACAAAATTCATTAAACCGACTAATTTAAATCTCACTTTCAATCCTCCTTGATCAGTTGAAGATGAGGGCGTTGTGCTTCGTTCCATAGATCTCGAAATTGATTTTGATAATGTGCCCGAATTAGAGCCTGGTGTGAGAGGTCGACCATCGTTTCCACTTATTCCCATCATGGTGAAATGATCATTTAAGCTTTGAGGTCCTGAATTTTGTGTTCCATGGTAACTTCCGGAAAGTGGACCTGAAACATCGTTACCATCAAGATTTGAGTTACTTGTGACTAGACTGAGACGTTTTTTCAAATTCATTTCTTCCTGTTGCAGCCATTGCGAATCCATTTTACTCTCTTCTTGTTGTTTTCGTATTTTGGCTTCGATTGACGATTGTGTGTCTTGCATTCCCTGGTTTTATGAGAATAAAATTATTTTTAGATATTTAATTTTAAAATATATTTAAATTTAAAGAAAAATCATGCAATTTATTTTAAATTAAATAAAAATAAATTTTCAAAAACTGGCTACTTTTGTGTTTGAAAAATAATATCAAACCATAAAATTTTCATGCTTCTGCAAATGTAAATGAACTAAAATAAACACCAATTAACGAAAACCTGTAAAAAAATTAACTAAAACATTAAAACAAAAAAAGTCCCTATTGGACAAAAGTACGTCGATTTCACTTCTAGACTAAGACAAAAAATTAAACAAAAATTTTGAAATGAAAGCCAAATAAATGTGAAAGCGGCACACGTGATGTTTAAAAAAACATCGAAAAAATTCACACCTGAACCGGAAATCCTTGATCTTGTGGATGATACGAATTCGGAGACATGAGACCTAACATTCCCATTCGTTGTGGAGTGCCCTGTTGTTGTTGTTGTTGCTGTTGATGGTTCCACATTCGTTGTTGTTGTTGTGGCGTGTACATTGCCATAGGAGGCATCGAATGGGTTTGAAGTGGTTCTTGTTGCATTTGAGCTTGAGGTGAAGTCACTTGTTGTTGTTGTTGTTGATTCAATTGATTCAATGCACTTGGAGGCAACAAACCTTTTTCAACACTTTTTTTCAATGCAATCGCAGCACAAGATTTCACATTGACACCACCAAAATCGTAAATTTCCTCTTGGAATGGTTCTTCCTTTTTCACAGGAGCAGGTCTATATGACTGTTGATATGGAATATTGCGTTCAAGACTGCTGCTCCGATTAACATTGAAAAATTGTCCTTGTGAATTTCGTTCTAAACTACCACCACGAAAACCTCGATTCATCATATCGACAAGCATTGCCTGAGATTGATTTCGTTCTAAGCTGCCACTTTGTTGGGGTCCTGGATAAATTGGAGGATTGTAACCTGTAATATTTGGTGGATGTTGTTTCCTTTCCAAACTGCCACTTTTCGGGCCATATCCCTGAGGTCCACGTTCCAAACTAGCAGATCGAGCATTCATCGCTTGTGGTGGTAACATTTCCGGCCCAGCATTCAATTGACGTGTCAATGAATTAGAACGTGAAACCTTTGCATTATAATCTGAATTTTTTGTTCTCTCCAAGGAATTCAATCGAGCTGCATATGCTTGTACAATATTTTGTGTTTGATTTCTCTCTAAACTTCGTGATTTTTGACTTTGATCTCCTGGACTCTGCATTTGTGGTGGTCCTCCAGTGTATGGTGGTAAATATGAAGGATTTTGCATTTGTTGATAATTTTGCATCATATTTGGATTTTGTTGGTAATATTGCTGTTGTTGGTGGGGTGCTGGAAAATTAAAGGTAGAAAATGGAATTTGTTGATTTGCCATGTCATATTGTCCTGTTTGATTGTTGCTATTTTGATTTCGCTGCAATGCCTTATACATTGGATCAATGGAATGTATTTGTTGGGTTTGGGCATTTATTATTTCGCATGGATGTGGATATTCGGGAGGAGGAGGACGTTCTTGAGGTGCACCTAAAATCGCGTCTTGTGGATTTTTATAACGATCCAATGTTTCGGTACTGGTTGAACTTAAATCGTTAATTTCGGATAAAGTCGCGGTCGAGGCGAGACTTTGCATTGACTCATCATGTCTCAATTCCTCGATGGTCGGATCTAATTTCAAAAGTTCTTTTGTTTGAAGTGGAACTGTTTTCATTGGGATATCTTCGGGCTTTTCAATTGTAGTACCAACAGCAGAAGCATTATTAGCATTACTAGCTTCACCAGTTTGTGAATCAATATTTACAGCTATAGTGTTAAATACCGTAACAGGAGCAGTGTACATCGATGGATTTATTCCACGTTTTTCATTTTCTCGCATCAGAGCAGCTAAAACAGCAGGATTTTGAGCAATAATATAAGTTTGTGGGGAAGTTGGAGGTTTTCCGACATCATTTTCACCCAATGACATTAATGAAGATCCATCTGAAATGTAATTTAATTCATTAAATTTCATTCCAAATTTAAATTCATCATATATACCTAATGTTGGACCTCTTGCAGGCTTTGGAGGAGCATTTTCGTCTCCGGCTCCCCATGACATTGCAGCAACACGACGATTTTCACGGCGCATTGTCTCAGTATCACAATGTCTTTCATCAGTTAATATTTCACTGTTGAAATACACACAATTAAAATGAAATCTTAAATTCATACAGTAACTTTACTCACTATAACACTTCTTTAATTGTCTTGAAATCAGGTCTTTTATGTGGTTCATACGTCCAACATTGGGACATGAGTGAATACAATCGTGGTGGACAATTATTTGGTAATGGTAATCGTTCACCATTTTCTAATTTACCTATGACATCACTATTTTTAATACCTTGGAATGGTTTTACACCCAACATTAGTATTTCCCATGTGCACACACCTAGAATTTTACAATGAAATTAACCGTTAAATGGAAAAATATAAATTTCAAATTACCAAACATCCAAACGTCACTTGCGGTTGTAAAACGTCTGAAATTAATAGATTCAGGTGCCATCCACTTAATTGGAAGCATGCCTTTGCTTGAAGTGTAATAGGACTGATCTTCGATCCACCTTGATAAACCAAAGTCGGCGAGCTTGAATTGTAAAATAAAAAAATAATAAAATTTCATAAAGTAGGCCATATTTTTTAATTTTTTGTTGAGGAAACTTTTTAAATTTAAAATTAAAATTCAAAAATTTCAAAATTCAAAAAAAAAAATTAAATAAAAATTACCTTAATACATGTTGGTGAACTGACTAGTACGTTTCTGGCAGCAATATCTCGGTGCACAAATTTCTTTGACTCTAAATAGCTGAGTGCCGTTGATAATTGATACGAATAAAGCAGGAGTGTACCTAATTTTAGTCTTAAAAAGATAAAAAAATGCGTTATTATCCTGAAAATAATTGTGACATGTATTTTGAATATCCGAGTGAGGATTTTCCAACTGAGGGAATAAAACCGAGACGGGATTTTTCTAAGGAATACCCAAAATTTATTTATTCGTGGGGGTCTGGATCTCAATATGAAGCTTGGACTGGCTGGAATGAAGGACCTTATTTGCCTGGAACTCGAATACGGAAGCCTTCGTTACCATTAAATCGAGCTGTATCACGATTCCTTATAAATAGAGCAAAGCCGGCTGGATTCGGTGTAGTCAAACCAATCGAATTCGATTTAAAAGCATGGATCGAGACCGTAAGAGCACAAAAAACTCATGAAGAGACAAAAATTGTAAAGAAAAAGCGAAAAAAGAAGATTGGTGGAAAGAAAAAGAGAAAAATACTTACTTAGCACCATTTTTCTTGAGATATGCTCGGAGTTCGCCTAAGCGAGCTAATTCCATTACAATCCAAATAGGTGATCCACTGCAAATTCCAATCAATCGAATTATGTGAGGATGTTCAAATTTTTGCATTGTATCTATGACGAATATTAAAATTAAATTTGAATTGTTCAATAATAAAATTTGTGTCACTTACATGCTTCTTCCAGGAATTTTTCTGATGTTGCTAGATCGGCGTCAACCTTGCACGTCTTAACAGCAACATGGATGATCGTTTTATTTTCATCAGGGTTTTCGTAAGAAAGTGCATCAATATCATTAGCATTTGCTGGTTTCTTCGTTGGTTTTAATGGAGTTAATTTATTTTTAATTCGACATGTTCCAATATGAACGTCACCAAATTGACCCACACCTATTATGTCTTGTAGTGATATTTGTGTTCGATCGAGTTCATAGTTCCGAGTAGCTGGAGTTGAATAATCTCCTTCTTCATCAGCTAAAGCTAAATCTGCATAATCCTCACTTAACATTGGTGGTTGGTTTTTATCCTCATTTTGTTCGTAACGTGATCCATTTCTAAGATGAACTGCCTCATCACCACTTGTTGCACTTGTTTGTGAATCAGTCATACGATTATTTCGCTTTTCCAAGGAATTTGTTGCACTACTGCAAGGTGTGTGTTTTGCTTGAGGCGCTGTTCGATCCCATAAACTTTCATCAGTGTCCTTGAATAATCGACAATAGCCATCAACTAAATCAGCAATACTTTCAGCAGTTTTGATGCCATTACAAGTAATTGCAAGATCTTCACTATTATTTGCAACACGAATCCTCAATTGTGTCTTAATTTCACTACAATTACATGTTGAGGTTGAGCCTGATGCTGCCGATGAACTAGATGCACCTTTCTTTGGATCCTTATCTTTGCTAGACTTATCTGGACTAGGAGCTGTATTGTCTTTGTGTGACTTATTTGACTTAGAACTGTTACTTTGTTCAGATTTGGTTAAGCTAGTTGGCAACACACTTGTGGTGATGCGTTCAATTTCAAGGAAGTCTGTTACTTTAGTCGGAGTTGCCTGGGGATGTGTCAGATATGAGATGCCAATATGTGGGCCAATTATTAAATCTACGGGAATGTTCCAACCTGTACCCAAAGTCACGATAAACTGTTCTTGGTCAAAGGTGAATTGTGTACGTAAGATATCGAAAAATTTGAGCATATATTCCATTTCAGAGTAACTATAAACCTTCTTATAGCCAGCTTGAATGAGTTTTTTCAAATTTTTCTGTTTGATAGCGTCTATCACAGACTTTGGTATGAAATTACTAAATCCTATCTCCTTTTCAATGTACTCCAAATGTTGTTTTTGTTCCTTAGATGCCTGATTTGCGTCTTTGTAGTAATGCCGAATGCCCAAACAACACACCTGTACAGCAACATCCTGATCAATATTCGGAATATTTGATTGGATAAAATCCTGTTTGACTTGATCAAAGTAAAAATGACATGTTGTCCGATCATTTTCATACAATTCTTTGATACTTTTTGGTATGTAACGCACACGCAATTCAGCCTTCCATACACTATTTGCATGACCCACAACGCCAGATGCTTTTTGTTGCATCTTCTTTGCTATCGTACTTTTATCTATGTTGGGACACTCGGAATTCGAACATGAAGGATTAAAAATATGGGCCATTACTTGTGTCATTGATGTATCAGGTGGCATCCATAATACCTTAATAATAAAAAAATCATAAAAAATTAAATTCCCATACAAAATTCAAATTATCATCATAATTAATATTCACCTCTTTGGTTAACATATGTCGCAATCGTAGAGCATAACTTTGCGGATTGGTTTTATGACCAGGAGACATGGAATTAACTATTAGATTTATGATTTGCCGGACATCCGATGCTTCATCGAACCGTATCATACGAAATCCATGATTCGGTAGATGCACATGCAGTGTTTGAATATCAGAAGGGGCTGTAAATGAAATAAAACAAAAAAAAAAAAGTGAGTTTACATTTACAGGTCATGGAACAGAAGGTAAAAGTATAAATAAAAATTAAAACCGCATAGTGGAACATTAATCGTCGGTTAATAAATTTTCGCATCATTTCAATTTCAGGAGAACATTAAAATGTGTGCTAATAATAACTGTTATGAAAATTTGAGTTGAGTAAATAGTTATTTCACTTATTATTGGATGATGAAAAAAATTTAATAAATAATCTATTTGGTATGTCTGATGAAAGAGAAATAATTTGTCTGTAAAAAGACTAACACAAATCTGTATGGAAACTTCCAAAAATAAACTATTTCCGTGTTATTTCATTTTGCACAGATCTCTTTTGGTTCTAATAAATTGAATTTTCACTTAATTTAAGAAAGTAGAGCAACTGTTCTGGATTTTGCAAAAATTTGAATTCAACTAATGTTATCAACGACCTTATCATTGGGCAACCATAACTTTAGAAAACTATTGTCCCAACATTACATGCAAAAAAATTGCGTATTTGTCCATGTAATGTTCAAAATTGATGGACTTGGTCTGATAAGGACTCTTCGGATTGAATTTTCCCATGAAAGTACATAAAAATTCACATATGCTGATACAAAATCCATCATAGTTCATGACCTTCCATACATTTACTGTTCATTGAACAGTAAAAATCAAACACATTTATTTACATTTAAAGATCTAATTCAATGTTAAATCACATGAAACGCCATCATTCATGTAAATGTAAATTTAAAAGTCAAAAAGTAATTAGACAGAAATCAGATAGTATCAATCTAAGTTCAAAATGAAGAAGATCGAGGCATGAATGATTTTGATTGTTTATTACCGAGTTATGCGCTAAAATAACATTTATATTAAATGTAAATAATTTTCTTCTATGATCAAGATCATGAGTATATAACTTAAGACGAAGGTTTAACATGAAAAATGGTGTAACTTATGAAGTTAATTCTTTGGGATGGGACTCTTTTCATATTAAATTATTGACTTTATCTTAATTTTAATTTAATTTTTATTAGATATAAATCATCAAAAAAAAAACATAAAAGAAACGCCTTTTCATTACTAACCAAAAATTTTTAATGTAATGATCGATTAAATTTAACATAATTTAACGATGACAGCAATCATTGAATAATAGTAATTTTTTTTTTATTGAATAACTTTGAGCAGAAAATCGTAGGGACATTTCGAAGTACCAAAAATGATCTAAGAGAGCGAGAGGATAGGAAGAGAAAAGAGAGAGAGAGAGTGAGAGAAACAGAGCCAAAGAGAATATGACATGAAAAGGCGCGATGACATGAGAAAATAGCCGAACACGAAATTTTAAGTTAAATTTCATACGATTTTCAACTCAAAGTGTATTCAATTGATTACTCATTCGATTATTAATAAAGTTATTATTATTATGTACTTTTCAGTAATAATTACAGACTAACTTTAAAATTGCCTCTAACACAATACAATAAATTCTATAAATGGAGATTCATGAAAGAAATACCGTTTTATTTTATCACGATCCTTACTATTCAATTTTTATTGTGTATCAAAATCTTTAACTACACAATGAATTGTCAGTTTTTTTTTTACTTGTATCTTAATAAGTTTCGATGATAACTTTATTAAGATTTGATTGATGTAAGAAGCTCAAACTCATTTTTGTAACAATAATGACGTCAATCACTTACCAGATGAAGTTCTTGATGGACTAAAATTCGGAGAAAGTCCTCGTGGTACATTTAAATCACCCATTTTATTTCCGTGTGAACTTCGTGATGGACTGCCACGTTTAAAGTCACTCGCACCAAAACTGTTGGTACGCCAATTCAGGCCTCCTCCTGTCTTTGAATTATTATTATTATTGTTGTTATTATTATTTTTTAAATTATTGTTATTGTATGAATATCTCGATGGTGATTGATGAGGACTCTGTCCCCTATATGGTGGATCATTTACACCATTATTTCCTGAACCATCATAACTGTAACGAAAAAATGAGAAGAAAAAAATAATTAATATTAAGTAACAATTTAACATATAATTTGATAAAAGAACACGCCTTCAATTGTAATTGAAATAAAACAGTCATGACCTTCCCCAAAAAGAAAATTAACATTTAAAAGTTTATTACACCCATAAATGTAAAAAAATTTCTAATTAATGTTATCATTAAATTTTATGTCTGTTTATTAAATCAACCAAAAAGTAGATCAAGACGTGTCAATATCAAAGTTGATTAACTCAAACTCATTTGCATTTTCGAAATGGAAAGTGATAATCGATAATTATTCAATTCAAATAAAAATTTTTTAGGATAAAATATATTTGTTATGTATTTAATCTAAAAAAATGCGCTTTTGGGATTAAATTGTCTATATCTCTTTATCTGAGTAATATTTTTTGATATTTTGTTGATCAAGAAAATGAATTTTCAGGTCGATTTCAATGATTTTTAAAGTAAATTCAGCAAAAATTTTCCTTTGAGTAATTTGAACAACTTTCCCATACATCATTTTTATGTTTTTATGCAAACAATATGAAATTTTACTGAATCTTTACAGGATCTTGTTTAGGATGGCCACAAATATGCACTGGGCTTCAAATCACATACCATGAACAAATGTACGTACATCGCATAAAACACAAATGCACGTTAAAGTAAAATTCCGTGCGCTACGTTTCATTTTCACATTCAATTCACGTTTATGGTCATCGATAATGATCATAATTGACCGAATTTTGTCAAAAAATTTGTGTGTGTGCTTTTATTTTAATTTATTTGCACACTTCCTCTTCTTACCGAATAAATGATTTATATTTATTTTAATTATGTCTTTTTTTTATTTTCATTTTATTTTTATTTTATATAAATATTATAAATAAATTAAACAAGTGACACACCATCATTGAGTACTCCATTTTTGGACATTCTGCATGGCCTCTAAATGTCTATCATTAAAATGTGTAAGAAATAAAAGCAAAATGTTTCTGATGGGTGCAAATTAAATAAATATTGGTTGGTGTTTTGTTTGTTATTTGTTGATAAATTAATTTTTATTTTTTTATTCAAATAATTATAATAAATTAATTGAGCATTTACCGAATTTGGTGTAATAAGTAAAAAATTAATGAGGTTCAAAGTGTAGGAGCACATGCTCTTGAACAAAAAAAGACGTTGTTAGCCGAAGAAATTTTTTCTTGTAAAATAATTTAAAATGACTAATGGTAGCTTTGAATAAATTCCCACGTTTCACTTCAATTATATTCCTTTTTGTTTCATTGAATGTCGAATTTGTAATTTTTTCGTTTGTTTACTTTGAATTGAATTTTTATTAGTTTTGCGCAAACGAAAATTGACAGGAGTGGGATAAAAAGACACGTGTTTCGATTGAAATTTAATGCAATAACAGGTGTTGTCATGGAATGTTGAAAATTGATGTTAAACATGAGAGGTTAATTTCTAATAATTTATAAAGTTTTATCTTGTTTCCTTTCCCATGAGATTTGTAATATCGGTCAAATGTTTTTTTCTTTGAATATAAGAAAATTCAATGATAGAACACAAAAACGAATAAATAATGTACAGAAAAAGTTTTTTTTTTCATAAAAAAAAAATTTCTTTTCAAAACTTAAACATTCCAAGATGTTGTAAAATTTGACAAAAAAATAATCGACACACATTAAAAAGAAGATCACAAGAAGTTTTAATATGACTCATGTTTTATTTGTTTTACAACAAAATTTTAATTCAAATACAAATAAAAAATATAAAAACGAGGAGTTCTGATCATCATTTGATAAATTACTTTTAGCTATAAATAAAATAGTTTTGGATATTGAAGGTAATTTATTGTCATTAAGATTAACAGCTGTTAAATTTTTCTTTTTTTTGAGAATACGAAGAAAATTTATGTATTTCATTATTTTTCTTTTTCTTCAAAGACTTTTCTTTTCGAATGAACGAAACAGATTTTGAAACATAGGTAAAATGTAACGTGACGTTAAATTTATGTCTGAATAAGCGAAACTTTTGAATGGCAATGTAAGTAAAAGAATATTTATAACCGGGTAAGCAGGTAAAACTTGACAGCTCATTTTGCATAGATACACATACGGAAACTTCAAAAATTTTGTACGTAAACAGAGATCTGCATACCTAGTAAAATTTTTGACTAATATTCTTTAGATTTTTTTTCAGAAATTTTTGAAGGTTCCAGATAAGAGCTCTAGAAGCAAAAAACTGAAACCAATCAACGAAAAAACTTCTGTCATATAATTCCAGTCTTATCAAATTCGTCTCAGATTCACAAAAACAATCCTCAATACAACAATTGACTCGACCATGACAAATGAATCAGGTAAGTGAAAACAAAGTATTTCATTGAATCTCATACAACTTGAAACCAAAATAGAATTTAAAGCATCGTTACAATTCATAAAAATTTCCGTAAATCATGTTCTCGTAATGACACTTTTTCTAATTCAAATTAAATACGAATAAAAATTAGTCGTATTCTTATTTATTTTTTTTGATTAAAATTTAAATGACACCTGAAAATAATTTAAAGAACAAAAGTAAAAAACAAAACTACCTTCTACGATAAACCCATGTCTTGACAACATCTGTC
Organism: Culicoides sonorensis; assembly: GCA_900002565.1. NCBI lineage: Eukaryota > Metazoa > Arthropoda > Insecta > Diptera > Ceratopogonidae > Culicoides > Culicoides sonorensis. The sequence continues at coordinate 58,527 of LN483861.1, forward strand.
GAGCCCACACTGTGTCTTTTTAATCGAAACGAGGCACGTTGCTTAATTGGATGTAATTTTCGCATAAAAACATTTCCACTGACAGCCTCATTGTTTGTAGTTTTATTATTTTTATTTGAATTTCCATATGAGGAGGATGATGTTGAGCGAGATGATGAGGAGGAAGACGCACTTCCAATATTTGTTGAGAGAGTTGAATTACCTTCAGTGGATAAACTACTGCGATTACCATTTTTTTTAATAAATTTAACATCTCCTGAGAATTTTGATGTGACAGCTGCGGTCGATGCTGACGATGACGATGATGTGATATTAAATTGAGAGTAGTGTGTTTTAGCACACCCAGTAATATAAATTCTATCATTAATTAAGTCTGGCATACTCCAATTAAGTAATTGGCTTGGCTTGGTCGTGTTATGACAATAATTTTTCCAATTATCACAAAATTTATGAAGAGAAGTTTCATCGATGTTCATTAAACTCGTCCACGTTTTAGTTTTTAGTTTGTTACGATGATGTGCATGATGATGTCGGTACTTTCGCTGAATAGAAGACATGGATTTTATGGTTTGGAAATGTCTGTATAGTTTTTTATAGATCATAAATTTCAGTCTGCTTCGGTAAATTTTATTACCAAACATTTCGTTTAATTGCTCGCATAATTGAGGTGAAATTTTTGATTTTAAATTAGTTAAAAAGTAATCACTGTCATCTCCCTCACTTAAAACTCGTAATAATGGAAGACGATTAAATGTGTAAAGTAGTTCACTGTGACTAGAAATACGAGTTTTTCTCTCATTTAATGGAATTGCAATACAATTTTTGTTATTTCGAAGTTCTACAACGTTATTTTCATCATCGTTTTTAGACTGCTGATGATACAATACACTATTTTTAGGTGCATCAACATCGTAATGAATTGGAAAATCCAAAGTGACTTTACTTTGGTCCGCATCTAAATATAGCATTCTATCGTTTTTATGCTGAAAATTTTCCTCATCCACTAAACATGTTGTGTCTGATGTTTTTAACGCTTTTGTCATTTCAAAATGTTTGTAACATTTTTCAACATTTCCATTCAAATTGTCAATCACTTCACTATTGATGTCATATCGCATAAGAATTGGATAGAAATTCGAATTATCAACAATAATAATTGATTTTGTTGGATTTTTCGGTGTCTCATCACACTCATTACATTCACCATCCAAATATTGTCTCGCTTCAGTGATATTTTGATACACAGGTTGCGCCTCAACAGACTTTTTCAATAATAGTGGATCCAATTTCCTTGTATCAAGCAACAATACCGGTTTATTTCCCCGATTAAATGCAGAATTATCATTCTTAAACACAAAACGTGCTTCATCACCTCCAAATAAAATATTATCCATATCATCATCATCGTCATCTATTGTATTTTTATTGGCATTACCGTTTCTAATATTATTTTCACGTTTATATATTTCATCCTCCAACTTCTTTATCAAAGCAATATCTATTTTCACTTCTTGCTTAGTGTGATTTGAATTATTATTATTACTGATATTGTTACAGGCATTTCCCGTGCTTTTGGGAGATTTGGGTCCAAGCAGGTACGATGATGATAAATTTTGAAATGGATTTTTAAATATATTACTTAACGGACGTGTCCACAATTTTAAACGTCTACGTTTCAGCACAATTCGATTTTTATCAAGATCAATAACATTCGGGGTAGTTGGGGGACACAAATCATTTATATCACAGCCGTTTGCTTCTATTCCATTCATCTTTGAAAGATTATCACATATTATGTTCTCATTCATTTTTTTTTCTTATTATTATTATTATTATTTAAGCATTTAACCAAAAATTTATTTATTTTTTTATTTATATTGTGATGATTGAAACTTATTTTATTTTTATTTTTATCACTTTAACACGATTTTCTCTTTTATTTAACATTTTTTTTGATATATTTTAACATGTCACTATTTCTTGTCAATATCTTTTTTTTTGACTTGTCACAGAATTTAGTTCATATTGTCTAATAATAATCATCAAATAATCTTTTTTGTACAATAAAAGTAATAATAATAAAAGAATAACAATTTCAAACTGAGCAACATGACTGTTAAATTTCATTTAACGTATAATTTAATGTACAAAATTTTTCATATTTGGCTAATAATGGATCTTTTATGTTATAATAATAATGTATAAAAACACGTGTAAAACTTTTTGAATATGAAATGTATGTAAAATTTTAACAATAAAACATTATTTTTTTATTCTTATTTAATGTTAAATTGATCAATTTTGTGTGATTTTTTACTATTAAATTTAAGGTGAATTGTTTACGATTTTGGAACTATTAACATACATTTTTGTATAAACATATATGTTTATTATAATATTTATATATAGGAAGAAGTAATTTAAACGTGAGTTTTTGTATTAAAAAATATATGTTTTTTTTAATATTATTATGTTTGAAAGTCAAGGTTTAAAGGTTTGGTTATGATTTGTTGATATTATCATTAAACATTATTATTTTACACATTATATAATGTATTTGTATGTATAACATTATACATGAACAATGTATAATGTTATACAAAAACATACATTTATGTTTATAATCATTAAATATTATTATAATTTGTATAAAAAAAATATTGTATTGATACTGTTTATTTGATTATTTTAAGTGTTTTTAATCATTTACAACATATATGATAATGTTTAATATAAAAATAATGATAATGTTAAACATTATACAAAATAAATGTATACAATTCATTTAAAATATTTGACCAAATTTTAATATTTGGAAATCAAATATTTGTAATTATTAGTACATTCATTGATTGCCTTCTTTTTGTTTCAAAGACACACAAATTTTACTTTTATAACATATATTTTTTTTATATAATAAAAACAATAATATGTGTAGGATGGTATTAAAATTTTACAACAGTATCAAATTACAAATTATTATATTTGAATTTGAATATATTTTAAATTGTAATATAAAAAAATAACAAAAATAAAAAGAAAACTTATATGAAATTATAAGAATAGTATTGTAATAATAGGTTTATGTATGTTGCAACCTGATTTTTTTTTATTTTTATCTCAATATACATATACATTTTTTTTTACAGTAACGGATTAAATCGCATTTTAATTTTGATTTTTTTTTATTATTTTAAAAAAATAATTTTATATAAAATCGTGGTACTTGATCTTAAAGTGAGATTAAAAACATTATATAATGAACTGAAAAAGACACTTAAAGGAATGAAACTTTTGTTTTTAACTTAAATGTTTATACATTACTTCCCTTTATAAATTGTTTACCTTGACCCAATGATTCCCTTTTTATTTTTGTTTAAAGTAAATTGTCGCAATAAAGGTATTAAATATTCAATTAAAGTGCAAAGAATTTTTTTCATTTTTTTTTTTGAAAGACAGTTGCACTGTATATCACTTAATTTTAACAATTTTAAAACAAAATTTAGGAAAAGTGCTCTTTTGGGATAGTTTTGTTTGTGTCTGCCTTATAATAGTCTTAAGATTCTATGTTTATTATAAAATTATCTTAAGTTTTTATTATTAAAAAATTTATTATTATTAAGTTTAAGTAAAACAAATTTCATACAACAGTTGTCAAATTTTAACCTCAAAACTAAGCCACAACGTTTCCATACATCGATTCTATGAATACGAGTAAATGAATGAAATTGCATTTTTAATCATCATTCAGTATTACATTTTTTTTTTATTTTTTTTTTTTAAATTTGCAGGAATAATAATAATAATAATATTAAAGTCATAACATTAATGCTTATGCATGCATTTCCATGTAGAAGTAAAAAAAAAAAAATATAAAAAACTCAAACGTCAAGCATTTTATTTTTTTTCTTGAATTCCATAAATTGAATATTGCGCATATTAAATCATGATGCAGGCATTAAATGTAAGCTTTTAATATTCAAAAAAAAATGTAATAAACATTTAACTTTTACAGTTTTAATGTTTTTGTTAACTGTTCAATCATTTTATTTTGTATTATTTAAAGGACATACAATTATTTATTTTAATTTAATTTATTTAATTTAATTAAATCATAAAATCAAGTTTTATTTTTTTTTGTATTGTTTTATTTGTATTTTTTTGTGTATGTGATTGTATTTCACGTGTCAGATAAGATCGTATTTTATTTTTAATTCCAAATTTATTAAATTACCGTAACACCTAAAGATGGTAATAAAATCACATTAAAATTCGATTGATTTTTTTTCTTGTTTTAATGTAGTAAAGAAATATTTAAAATTTTTTTTTGAAAAAAAGTGATATAAGTGTAATGTAAATTTGTGTTAAACGTTTATTTTTTATTTTTTTGTAAGAAAATCGTATTTCTTGCCAATATATTGACTATCAATATTGAACTCTCTTAAGCTTTGTAATGTATACAAACACCGGTTTTAACACCCACATGTCATGAGTCAAACTCTGATTATGCATATTGAGACGAGTTTCATAGTGACATAAACAACTGTCGTGTGTGTGTGTGTGTGTGTGTGTGTCTGGTGTATGTTAATGTTATTTGGGTTTAGCTATATTTATTTTCAATTCATACCCAATGTGGGTTTCAAACTTTTTTTTTTCATTATTAATTTATTTATGTTTGCAATTTATTTTTATTATTATATGTATTTTTCTTATTTTATAATATGGCTTGAAACGAGACTGATGACTTGGATTGAAAGTCTAGTTAATAAAGCACAAAGATAAGAGAAGAAAAGTTGCATGAAAGGTGTAACTAATTTGTAGAATCCTGTATTGATTGCATTTTAAAAGACATGTTTTTTGATTAATGACCCTGGAAAATGGCATTCAGAATGGAATGGCATCAAAAAGCACGATTATTGCGCAATTAAACGGTGACTAAGGCAATATTTCATAAGATTAGATGTTAAATTTATTCTGCTCATATGTTTTACTACTATGCATACAATTAAAACTTCAGTCGAAATAATATTTGCACAAAAAAAATCTATAGAGCCATGGTGGAGCCATGTTACCTCTTCTTGAGCACTAAAATGCTGTTCAAAAAAAACCTTTTCTCAGTAGATTTGAAACTTTAAATATATTTAATATGGCTCGGTTTTGCCTCTTGCCAGGCTTTACAAAGACTTGGCACGATTTCCACTATAGGACGTGGCCTCTGCCTATTTTTTGTCTTATTGTTACACTAATTTCTGAATCCCCAGGGGGTCAATATCTTGAAATGCGCTTGCGTATATCATTTAAGATTACATTTCCCTAAATGCATATAAATTACAATACAAAAGTTAAGAAAAAACCTTAATGCACTTTTTATAAAGTTGATCTTATCATAAAAATGTATCAAATAACATTCTTTTGTTATATTTAATGTTATATAAATTCATATTGTGTGACCATTCTCATATACTTATATAAATGTAACATATGAATATAAATAAACATTTTTTATTATTTTTTTTTAAATTATCAATCGTATTGCAATCCAATATATTGACATGTGACAATATTTTAATTAAGTCTCATATTCATTGCACATTTGATATGTAACGATTGAGTAATTCCCAGAGAGATAGAAAAAAATATTATTCAAATATTATTATTAATATTACTTAATAATAACATTATCAACATTTTATAAATCCATAATGATTTTAAAGTTATTAGTTTTCCAATAAATATTAAATTTAATATTCATTCACTATGAGAAAAAATAAAAAAAAAATAACTTTTAAGATTAAAAACTACTTGAATAATAAAAATAATAACAATAATTGTGTTTCTTGTTAACATAAAAACACATTTTTATATTGTTGTTGTTGTTGTATTGATGCGTAATAGGTGCAGCTTATCTATTATAAATTTTAATATTATATCAATTCAAATCAAATAAAATGTTGTATATTGTTCAACATTATATTAGTTGTTTATTTTTTTACAACATTATTATTATATATATATGAGAATGTCTCAACATCATTATTTGTTTAAATGTATAATATTTAAAACGATAACAATCGTCTGTTATGTGTGTGTGTGAGTGTAAGCATATACAGGTAAATACACATAGAAGAAATATAAAATTGAATTGAGAATGATTGATAGATTTGAAGAAAAAGAAGGTAAATTTATGTCTTCATATGTATTTTTACATGTAATATTATATTAAAATTAAATATATGTATATTACAAAAGAATATTAGAGAAAAAAAAACATGTATAAATGATAAACATTTCAAGATTAAATAATATTATGTCTGGATTGCAGACGTTACATTAAATTACAATTCAATAAAAGTAATAAAATGAATATGAATTTAACAAAAAAAGATAACGATTAGGTCAACATTAAACATATTATTTATTATGACAATGTTTAAACAGGTTAGAACATTTATCATATTCTTATAAAAAAAACGTATTAAACATAAACAAAAAATAACTTTCTTTTGACACACACATTGTGTTTTTTTTGTATATAAATGTATCATTCTTTCACTTTAACATTAATTATCCATATAAACTCTTTATAATAATAATGTTTTTTTCTTTTGTTTTTATAACATTTCATTTCATGTTCCTTTTATTTATTACTTTTAACTTTGATATTATTTAATATTATTTACATTGCTTGTCAAATTAAACTGCATAATTTATTTTACAATGTAAATTATTATTTTGTATACATTTATGATGATGATGATTAATTAAAAAAAAGTAATAATAAAAAAAATCAAATGTAAAAGTAAATCTTTTGTGTCTGAATGCCATGCCACCACATTGAAATATAAACAAAAAAATCTTGAATTGAACTTTTTTTTTTTAATTTAAATTAGACATAAAAGTGCAAGCGCCGATTCCTCTTGATTATATTTTTTTTTATTATAAATCCAAATCTCAAATGAGACACACACGACTTAATAATATAAATAATACACATAATAATATAAATAATAAACATGAATCATGTTGCTCAATTTTTAATCTTATTGCTTTTATTATTATTATTCTTCTTTTGATTTAATATTTTTTTTATACTCTTATTTTTATTTTCATTACTATTTGAATTAAAGATTGATTTTAATCCAAACAATGCGTGCTTCATTTACATGCAAAAATATTTTCACTGTTAATCATTGTAAATTTCACTTCAAGATTAACATGATTTTATATAACATGTGCAATTTTTGTTTGTTTTATTTATCATACATGTTTAAGTTTAATTTTAAACTTCAATTTTAACTTTTAACTGATTCATTTTTATCTTGTTTTGACTGTGAGATCAAATAAAATTGCATTTATTTACACATTTTTTAAACATTTTTTTTTAACTGTGTCATCAAATTATAATCTTATTATTATAACATTATTTTATTTTAAACATGTGTATTTAGATTTTTATTTATTTTAAATTGTTTTAAATGTTATTTGATGAGTATCAAATTTAAATATGTTTTTTTATATTATTTATAATTTTTTTTATTTAAATATTTTTATATATTTCATATTCGTTTTATTATATTATATTATAATATTTTTATTTAAAAATGTGCTGAATATTATTTTTTTTTTAATTTAATTTAATATCAATATTATTATTTTTGCACACTTTTTCATATTAACTGTATAATATTTTTCTTTTCTTTTAATAATATTATTATTACATTGTATTAAAATGTGTAAGACAATAAAATTCGATCAGTTGTTAACGCGTCAATGATTCTTTCAATACTAAAGTTGTGTTGTGATCACTTGCCGACTCATACTTTAAAATTCAATGATATGATCATCATTTTAAACTACACATACGTGTATTTTATTTCACGTATATGCATTTTATACATTTACACACATATGATTATAATTTTATACCATTTACAATACAAAATGTGTATATTAAGTTGTTTCATATACATTAATATACAATGTTTAATAATATTAATATTAATTTTGAATAAAATAACATATGTTTTCACTTTCAATCATGTATGTTCTTATACATTTAAAACGAATGCCGGTAATTTTTAATTATAAATTATATGTGTTTGTGTAGATTTTTATACCATTTAATTGTACGAACACACGCAAAATTAATTTCATTTTAATATTAAAATAAAAAAATATGATAAATAATAAAACTGTGTGTTTTCCGTGTGTTTAATAAGCAAAAGACAGGCAAGAACTGAAACACAACACACCAAATTAATTTCATTGATGTCTCTGTTTTGGCTCACATTAAAACAACAACAAACACAATGTAATTATATACATTTATCGTCGTGTGCATTCAACAGTTAATGTGGGACTATGATTTTTTGTTTTTTGTGTTTTATTATTATTATTATTTTTATTTTTTATTGCTAATATTAATATTATTAAACTGAAAGAAAAAAAAATCATTTTAATATAATGTAGGTATACATACAAAAAAATGAAACATACCCGATTAATATACATTGAAATATATAACTAAAGATATCATTATCAGATCATGATTAGTAACGATACTTCTCATTCATATTTCCATGAAATAATTGTTATTTTTTTTTTGCTAAATTTATTTTTATTTAAATGTGACGGTGATTTAATTTTTTTTTATATTTTTTTGTGTATCATGGAATTTTTTTTGATCCCATAAAATTTAAACATTGTATTTGACTGATACTTTGATGCGTGTGTGTGTGTGCTTCATTGAAATGTAGGTTTAGAAAAGATGTTTCATTTAATTTTTTGCATGTTTTCTTGTCGTTAGAAAACTGTCTTCATGGATTAATGATGCCAACTAGGAGTTAGGTTAGCAAAAAAATGTTAACGATATAAAATTAAAATGTTCATGATGTTAAAATGACATCAATTTTTAAGATTGAAACACACATTTGAGTATAATAATTTAGGACAAATGATTAATTTTATTTGTTTTTAAAGAACATCGTTTTTTTTTTTTGAAGTTAATGTTTGTCAAATATTGTTAATAAATAAGGTTTGTTAGTGCAAATTCTACTTATTAATAAATATTTGTTTTAACGAAAAAAAATGTTAAATTTGTAATGTAAATGAACTTAAAATATAAATTTATATACTCGTTTTTTGATTTATTTGCTTACATGCTAAGTTTTTGTTGTTGTTGTTGCTTTTTTTTTTAGGTATTTTAATAATGATAAAATTAAAATATTAATTGTTTTAAAGGGTGTTTCTGCAAATTTTAATGCAGTTATTTAAATGAATTTTTGTTTAAATTCTGTCTCAGGTGTCAAATTTAATGAGACATGAAGTATTTTGAGTGTACTTAACCTGATTCGTAATCCTGTAAATGCCCTGAGGAAAAAACTCAATCTGAAATTTGCCACGTTGGATTATTAATGTCGTAAATTCATGAATCTAAGAGGGAAATTAAGTTTCAAGAGATTTTTAAGAATTGATCGTAAAATTTTTAAAAGATATTTCCGGCATTTTATGAATTCTCAAATTTTTTAATTCGGTTCAATTCTTTATGTTAAATTTTTTGATCATTTTCGTTCAATGGCAATGCAAAATTTGAAAAGACTTCTTGATTTATGAATTTTTTTATGTCAAAACACCTGTCAAACGTTGTGTGAAAAATTTTACTACCTTCACGTCAAATTGAGTACGTTTCTTTCCACAGGGTCACCAAAAATTAAACAGCTTTGATTTCTTCATTTTTAAGATGAAACAAAAACATTTCGAGTATCATCTGAAACGAATAACATTTTATCGCTGTTTTTTACACACTTAAAGGCTCCTTCAATCACGGATAAACGATGATTTTATATAAAAATGCATAAATTGTATCAAAATCAAATCAAATTTGATTCCTATTCTAATAACATTCATTTTAACCATCATATTTCATGGATTATCTATTCAAATGCTTAAACACCTTTAAAATTCATGTAAAAAAGAAAGATTTACACCTAAAATCATATTAAAAATTCTTATCATCATTTTATTATCAAAAAAACGCATAAATATTGATATGCTTGTCACGATTTCCTATAAACAACTATATTATATATTTCTTTTTTTATTTTTTTCTACTTATACTTTACATTTACATTGAAATCATGATAGGTGCTTAGCAGAAAACGTTTAATTTTATTATCGATTTGCGATTTTAATACAAAGTGACCATGCATAGAAAGACTTTCAACGTATTTTGATGATAAAAATCGATTTAATATTGAAACAATCACTTTTTGTAAAAAGTTGTTTATAAAATTTAAAACATTTTAACATTCATACAGTGTTTGATGTTCATTTATCGAATCGATTTGTATTTCCTTGATTATAACAGAATTAATTTAAAGATTAGGTCATGCGATCTCCTGTCAATATAACATTAAAATGATAATAATATTTTTTTTTCATTATTATTTTATTATTATTTATTCACACCCATTTCTTTTGTAATTTTTTGTGACTTTAAATATGGTAATGGATTTTTTGTTTCGTTGTTAAAATTAAAAGATGCTTAAGAAGTCATTGCTCTTCCGTTTCGAATAAAATATAACGTTAATTAGTAGCTGACTTGTGTGTTTATTGACTTGATATGTTAATATTGAGGAGTAAATTTGCAAAGAGAATATTAAGAGTAAAATGGAGAACAAATTGATATCGATTTGGTTTAATGTGAGAAACAAGTTTCGATTCATTCATTTGAATTTATTTTTATTTTAAGATTTTATGTGAAATTAATAAAAGCGCCATCTGGTGGTCAAAATGTGACAATTACAAGAATTCAAGACTCTTTAAAGTGAAGTTTCCTTTCAAGTCAATCAATCACTTTGATCTTTCAAGGACCATGCAATTTTTTGCTCTCTTATCAAATGCCATTTCATGTTCGGGTTCAATGCTAATTTCAATGATCAAGACAATCCTTCTAACGTCAAATGCCTTCAATGACTCATTCAACGAATATTTTTCTTATCCTCTTCTTCTCCTTCATCTTGCATGCCATCATTGACATTTAATTCAATCAAGTATATCAAACACAAAAAAAAAACAGGATAAGTTTTTTTTTCTCAATCACATGCATATTCAATCCAACACCTATAAAATACTTATTTCAAGTGGTAGCAGTCTGGTTAAAAACGTTATTCTACGTTCGTTTTTGCTGTTTTTTATACTTTTCATATCGTTTACAAGACATAAATTGCTTTAAGTTGTTTATTAAAATTTAAATAAAATAAAAAAATTGATGAAATCTGCCATTAATCACTTAAATCGCTCTCATATACACGAAAAAACAATAAACAACATAAGGCGCAAAATATGAAAATCAATTCACTTACATTAAAAAGGCGAGGCACTCGAGGCACCTTTTTAAAGGCATCATCAAATGATAATTTGTCAAAATAAAATTATGCCACATTAATTTATCATGTTTATGAGCTGAACATTAAATTCAAAATCAATTTTATATCCTTGACGAAATTGAAAAAGAACTTTGTTACATGACAATAAACAGCTTAATTTTACAAAAAGACATTCAATTGATCTTTTAACGTTGTAACATTAAACGTTTCTAATTGCACGTTATTAGATTTTTTTTCATTGTCATAGATTTCTGCACCCATTATGCTAGTTTTGCTCAATATTACATTGAAACGGATCAAATTCAAACCAGTCGTTACGAGAACTTGATTTAACGCCCTTTATTTTTGAACAATATTTCATTGTTATTACAAAATGTATCAAAAAGAACTGACAATAACATTAAACAATAATAATAACAATAATAGGAGAACAGGTATCTAGAAAATGAAATCATAAAACGTGAAACTTTTGTTTACATTGAACAAAAACATTATTAATATTATTATCAAAATCTAGAAAAAAATATTCTATTATTTTTATTTGAAATAATCAGAACTGATCATTTTCAGGCAGCACCCATGTTATTTTATTTTAAATTATGTCGTTTAATTTTGTTACTTCAATTCTTACGGATTAAAATAATATTTTAATCATAACAAGGCATCACAATGATAAGCTTAAATTTTTCACGATTATTGTTCTCTATTAATATTTTAATGAAACTTTATTATCATTTTAAAATGCTTAAGTAAAATTTATATTTTAACATTAAAAGTAAACACATTTTAATGAGGTGCAACTTGTACTTTCAAACAAGTTACAAGTATTTATGATTTTTTTTTCAATTCCTGTCAATATTATGATTATGTCTAGTTTCGGTTGAAATGGGAACAACAAATAATAATCATAAAATAACAACTTAATTAAAATGATACTTTTTGCGTGGGATGATGGTAAACAAATCTTGCTCAAAGTTAGCCATTTTGATAATTATTAGTATGATTTTATTGAATTTGTGTCATAAGCAGACATTAAATTTAATTGAAAGTAAAAATAATTATTAGAAAATTGATTTTTTTAAGAAATTTGGTTACATGATTTTAAATTTGAGCGCCAAATGTGAGCATTTACAGCTACAAAATTAAGCTGCAAAGATAAAAATGTGTGAAGGGAATGTCAAAGTCCACAGAAGGAGCTTAAATCAAAGTCAAGCTCAAAATTTCATACCTAATCAATTTTAATCTTTTTTGTCAGTGAATCTTGAAAAAAACGAGGCCAACGCTTGCTATGGAGAAGAAAACTCTAAGAAGGCTTAGAACCACAATCAAGGTTTTCAGAATAACAAAAGCTGATAAAAAATGTTAAGAATATTGAACCCATTACGGACAAATCATCTTCAACCGAGACTAAATCCCACTTAAACGATCAATTGTTTCACATTGTGCTGAAATGCATCAACATAAAAAAATATTTTTCAACAAAGATGCATCACTTAATCACAACCGTAGTGAAAGTTGTTGCAGCAAAAATGATTCAATCATAAAAATTATTAATCTATTACATTCTTGCAGAAGTAAATGCAGCAAATCAGTAGTTTAATAATAAAATGTGTGAATTATCTTGTAAAACAAAGATTTCTAGTATTCAATGTCTGGTTGCAATTGTAAAGTTATTTGCATTGCAATTAACTTTCAAAAACAATCTTTTAAAAGTCAATGATTGACTCAATCGATTTCAATCCTCAAACACTAATTTACATTCATTGAGCAAAGCGCGTGCTTTTTTATTTGCTCACGCAACTGTAATCAGTGTCACTTCAAAAACCATGATAATGAGAACAAACAGATGTTAAACAACTAATTGATGTCTTGAATTCTAGTTAACAAAACACAATTCCATACAAATGTTAACATGACTAAAGAAGAATAAGTTCAGGTAGAGAATACCAATGTCGTGATTTAACAATGTCTAACCTGCCAAAATGTCATGGAAAGCAAACAATAAAAGGAATTTTATCGTTGTACACATTTTTTGTTGGTATTTCATTCAAATTCACTTTAATATTCAATTTTAATTGTAATCAATCTTTAGCGTTAACAAAATCCGATATTAATTTACTTGACACATTTTTAAATCCACCTTTTCATTGTAATCGAGCTTGACATCATCATAATCTCATATCAGTCGTGTTCTGTTGCATAATAATAGAATTTAAGTCCATTAAATTTTAATTTATTCAAATACACTGTGATATGAGATGCATCAATTCAGCTAATAACATTATTTATGGATATGGATAATGTTGTGACTAATTTATATACATATTTTATCGAATTTAACGCCCTTTTTATTATACACACTGATTTAAATTTTTTGTTTTGGGGAGAAATATAAATAAAATTTCAGATAACTTTATTTTTTGCTATAAATTTGTACACTGGTTCTTCATGCCATTCTAAGCATCAGTGCAAAAAAAAAATTTTTTCCGTACACACGTTCTCGAGATATCGCGCTTTGAAATTTCGCGAATGGCGCGCGCGGCCATTTTTTGACTTGTGATATCTCGCGAACCACAAAACGCAGAAAAAATTCTAAATATGTTTTGGAAAGATATGAAGGATATCTTTAATAATTTTTTAAAATATTTTTAAAAAAATATTGATTTCATAATTAAATTTCAATTTAAAACTCTATTTTTCCATTTTCTGGTAGTTGGACGTGATAAATTTTTATTTTTTTAATATGATTCTGTAGCTTTCATATTCAGCAATACATTTATTTTGGTTTTGGTTTTGGTGGCCTTGAACTTTTAAAGATACAGAGCCTAAAAGAGCCATTTAATTACAATTGTTATGAAAAAAGAGTTTTTTATGATGCGTACCAAACATTTGAGTAACATAAGACACCAAAATGAATCACCAAAAGTATGAATATTCTTGTTTTTGTATGAAAAAGTCACCATCTGAACTTTTTAATGAAAATTTGTAATTAAAGCGCTCTTTTAGGCTCTGTATCTTTAAAAGTTTAAGGCTACCAAAACCAAAACCAAAATAAATGTATTGCTGAATATCAAAGCTACAGAATCATATTAAAAAAAAAAAATTTATCACGTCCAACTACCAGAAAATGGAAAAATAGAGTTTTAAATTGAAATTTAATTATGAAATCAATATTTTTTTAAAAATATTTTAAAAAATTATTAAAGATATCCTTCATATCTTTCCAAAACATATTTAGAATTTTTTCTGCGTTTTGTGGTTCGCGAGATATCACAAGTCAAAAAATGACCGCGCGCGCCATTCGCGAAATTTCAAAGCGCGATATCTCGCGAACGTGTGTACGGAAAAAAATTTTTTTTTGCACTGATGCTTAGAATGGCATGAAGAACCAGTGTACAAAATTTATAGCAAAAAATAAAGTTATCCGAAATTTTATTTATATTTCTCCCCTTTTGTATCCATTCATAAATTTAACATAAAATTTATTATCTGGATCACTTAAAAATTACATGTTTGTTGGTAAATATTTATGAATTTTGTATTGAAAAAATTTCAAATAAAAATATGAAACACTGTTATGACATTTCAAATGATAAAAGAAACAGGCCTCCCTTGAAGTAGCAAAGTAATGTGTAACACCTAGTTAAATTAATATTAATAAAAAATTTGTATGCTTAATGGATTGTGTGTATTAAATTAAATTAAATTAATCATTTGAATTTTTTTTTATTATAAAGGTAAATACAAAAAAAAACGAGAGTAACATAAATATTTGCATAATAATTGCCTCATATACATTTTTTTTTTATAAATTCATTGCAAAATACCCAGTGAAAAGAATTTTCGTGAGTTTAAATTTCAATTCAAATTTCAATTGAAACAAAAATATGAAATAAATAAAGTGAGTAATTGACTCGTTTCAATTCAATTTAAATTTGTACATAATTCAATAAATTAAATTTAATTTTAAAGATTTATTTGTTATCATTGTTAATAATTTATGATCACATTACTCCATTTCAAAGGAAATTAACGTAATTTTGAAGGTTAATATGAATAAAAATAGCAGAATATCAGTTCAAGGGAAACACAACTTTAATATTCGATGACTAGACACTCAAATGTAATAAATTTAACGTTAACTTTCATGAATTATTGTGAACAGTAAAAAAAATTACAAAAAATTCGATGTGTATTGAAAAAAATTGGTTGCATTTAATCACATTGATAACAAAAAAATTGTGTGTTTATTCCCCGAGTTCTTATCACTATTATTATTTTTTTTTTATTTTTCGCATTCTTAAATAAATAAATTCAATGCATATTATCAACATTGATTAATGATTAAAAATAGACGCCAATTATAATCAGAGTCAGAGTCAGATGCCGGTCATTTGATAGCAAATAAATTCCTGGTTTGTTATCAATGTGAAGTGACGCGTTATGACGTAATTTTTTATTAAAAGTAAATTTATAGTAAAAAAAAAACATTGTATGAGTAATTTAAATGCAATCATAAATAAAAATATTTTTATTCTGTTTGAATTGAAAAAAGTAAACATCATAATCGTATTTGTATGATAGCATTACAATATGAAATGATGATAAATGGTAGTTTTTTTTTACAATATTTAATGTTGATTTTTTCACTTATTTGTTATT